>RJWJ010010217.1:0-47577 GCA_004363605.1 Indri indri
GGGAGAGAGGGGGAAGGGGGAGGGGCGAGGGGGAGGAGGGGACGGATATATGCATACACAAAGGGTGCAATGCGCACCCTCCGAGAGATGGACATGCTTGGGACTGGGACTTGGGGGGAAGGGGGGGCAAGGGCATCATACGTAACCTAAACACCTGTACCCCTATAAACAACAAACAATAAAAAAAAATAAAAAAAAATAAAAAAAAAAAAAAAAAGCCAGTCTTGGCTGTGATTCATGGCAGTGTCCATCCCAGTCATTAGCATAGGGTCTGGCACACAAAAGGGGCTGAATGAATGTGCACTGAATTGCAAAGAGGAAGGAGAGAGAGCTGGGAGGGTTGTGGGAAAGGCAGGAGGCGATGGGGTACCTGCGGTGCAGGGCGTTCCATTCATGACACCAGGAGACTGGGCACCTGTGAACAAGAGTAGAAGGTGGCGGCTTCCTCAGTCCTGCTCCAGTGACCGCAGCCCTGAAGCCATAGCTGCCCCACACCTCGTCATCGCAACCACTGAGAACCCACATTGTGGAGGCATCTATTACCTGGCGGGCACCTTTCTAAACACATCACACGCATTTTAAACTTAATCCTCTTAACAGATTTGCGAGGAAAGTATTCTCATCCCCATTTGCCAGACAAGAAGACTGAGACTCAGCAACGTTAAGGGACTTGCCAAGCTGAACTTGCCAGTCAGTAGCAGAGCTGGGATCCAAACCCCAGTGTGTCTGATTTGAAAGTAGAAGTTCCTAATTGCCCCCACCCCCGTTACCCTGTGACACCACATGAGGCTTCAAGTTGAAGGCTCAGTAACAGGGAAGGACAATTCAGAATGGGGTCGTCGTCTCAAGTTAGCCTCCATTTGCTCATCTGGAGAAGGGAAGGGGTAATAGCGCTTACCTTGGGCTGTTGTATGTATTCAAAGTGACAATGCGTAGAAAGGTGTTTGGCACAGCCACAAACAAATTATTATTATTGTTACTATTTTTAATATTATTGCATCTTAATTTTTTTAGGGGTAAAAAAATGCTTTCATTCTTTTAAGTTTCTTGACTTCTTCATTCTGGTGGAAATAAAAACCATGACAGTACTGCTCATCCGTGAGTAGGACGGATGAAAATTTGAGGAGCAATTGGAAAGCTTCCGCTATATCATACTCCAGAATACCCTAACTGAATTTTGGAAAACACAGTCACTCAACTAGGAAACAAAGCTGCATTTAAGTGGGAGTCAGGACTTAGACTTCACCCCAAAGGGACTGAGTTCTGGGGACCTGGATGCAGGTGCTTTGGAATCAGACTGAGCTGGGTTCAATCCTAACTCTAGCCACTCACGAGCAGGGTTATCTTTGGGTGAGTCACTTAATCTCTCTGAGTCTTGGCTTCTCATCTGTAAAATGGACACAGTCATGGGAGGATTAAGGGAATTGATGGATGCAAGAGCTTAGCTTGGCCTCTGGCACACAGGAGGTCCACCACAAATGGCAGTGTTTTTATTATTACCCAGAGCACCCCATGGAATAGATTCACCTGTGCAGGCCAGACTGAGGCGGTACAAAAGCCCTAAGGAGTTGAGATGGTGACCCCAGGCATCTGCATCAACACTTGGCCGGCTGGTGTGGTCACCAGGCCTTGGCCACTTACCTCTCCGGGTGATGGGTCCCAAATCCAGAACCCGGGCTAAGTCGATGGCCAGTACTTCACTGCGGACTTGATTTCTTGAGCAAGACTGCAGGAATGGAGAACTCTCACTATCTCAACATTTAAATGCACGATTCCCATCCACACTGCCCCTGGAACAGGCATCTCTGGCCCAAGAACTGGGCCCCACCCACCCTGTGGCCCTAATTTGGATGCTGTGGTTATCTCAATCTAGAGAATTCTCACTGCTATGTCAAACAAATCTGGGTTTGAAGCACATCTCCACTTTCTCCTAGCTGTATAATTTGGGGCAAATGACTTCACCTGTCTAAGATGACTAGATAGTACCCACCTGATTGTGAGGATTAAAATTAGGTATGTCTGCCATACACAGACATTTCGTAAGCACTTAACAAATGCCAACAATTCACAGGCAGCGCCCATGAGGGAGCACTGGGGCTCCCAGCTGGGGCTCATCCCCACTCTGACACTTTCTGGCTGTGTGTGGCCCCTAGGCAAGGACTTCTCTGAACCTCAGTTTCCTTACAATGGGGCTGCTAAAAGAATCTACTTAAAGGGTTTGGTGGAAGTTAAATTAGGTAAAGCATGTAAAATTTTAGCATGGCGCTTTACAGAGTAAGCACTGAAAAAGTCAACTATTATTACAATCATTTAAAACATGTCTTGTGCCAAGGGAACCTAGTAGACAGTTTTCTTCTGACCCACCTCTTGGGGACAAAATGTTTACAAATGGGGCTTTTAGGCAGCCTAAAGTCCATCTATTCATCCTTTGTTCTTCTCTCCTTCACGTTCATCCCCCATCCATCCATCTTTCTTTCTTTCCTCCCTCCTTCCCTCCTTCCATGATCCCAATAACTATGTATGGAGGGCCTATCGGTGCCAGGATCCAAGCCAGGCTCTGAAGAGTCCAGTCCAAAGAGACACTCACAGGCTGGCACTCTTCATTAAGGGAATCACAGAGACGGATCTCACAGTGCAGGAACACGAGGTCATAATGTCCGGCAAACATGAACATCTGAACTGAGAACCGGCTTTCCGAGGACCTCCCATTCTCCTCCACGTGGATAGTTGAATCATATTGATTCGGGCAGCTGG
Organism: Indri indri; assembly: GCA_004363605.1. NCBI lineage: Eukaryota > Metazoa > Chordata > Mammalia > Primates > Indriidae > Indri > Indri indri. The sequence goes on from RJWJ010010217.1 coordinate 2,755, forward strand.
GGGTGGGGGGTAACAGGGGCAAGGGTATAATTTCTAAAACCAGCAGCAGAGAAAATCAAAGAGCCCTCCAGGTTCCCTCCGTTATGACGACACGGACTTTTTTCTATTAATATTCCCCCATGTTTTCTCCAAGATGTTATCCATAAGCTTACATGACTTAGATTATTTGGGGCACAGTCTCTGGAGTGAAACAGACTGGTTTTAAGTTTCATCCCAACCCACTTTCTAGCTAAGTGAGCACGGGCAAGTTAGTTATCCTTACTGAACCTCAGTCTTCTTATCTGTAAAGCAGAGATAGTAATATCCACTTCATACGGATGATGTGGGCCTTTAATGAGATAACCCACATGTACTGCTCAGCACAGTGCTTGGCACAGAGCTAAACTCAGTGATAAATATTAGCTACTATTATTATTATGATTTGAATCATGATCCATAGAGATGCATTTTCCTTTTTTCTTGTCAGTTACCAGCATTCAATAATATTTCATCCCATAACGTTTGTTATATCATTAAAATATCGATTAGTATTTACATCTGTATAATAAATAGTTCATCATTACTTAGTCGATCCCCTATTTTTGAACAATGAACCTGTTGCCAAAGTTATCAAGAATACTGAAATGGAAAATAATTGACATTTCTCTACTCTGCCCACCTATTTGGTATTTTTTAATACTTTAGGCTAAAATTTCAAGAGTGATATTTCTGGGTCAAAGGGTATGGTCATGACGTGTAATACAACTTACACAATTGTCAGGCATGGAGACATGAACATTTTCCTCCAGACCTTATTAGGGCCAAAAGATAATCCCAGAGTCACCCATTACCTGTTTCTGATGATGAAATACTTCACAGGGTCAGCCTTGTCTTCGGTGGGGGTGGCGTAGCAGTTCCTCAAGAGCAGGTTGAACCGGGAGGTGTCCCCTCTCTCCAAGATGGCGCCCACATAGAGTATGGATTCCACTGACAGCACAGCCTGGGCCCCTTCGTAAGGATTCGTGTAGTTCTGGTCTTGGAAGAGGGCCATCCTGACAGTGAACTCTCCCTCCCCATCCACGCTGACATTCAGGGAACTAAGACAAGGACAGGCACAAGAGTGGAAACATCAGTTTCTTCCCGGAGAGAACAACAGGAATCAAGCCCTGCACTCACATGAGGCACTTGTGGAAGCAAAGGCACCTCTTTGATCCCTAAATGCACTATTCAATCATTCATTCAAACAGAGCATGTATTAACTTCTAGGCACTAAACTTGACAGACAGAGGAGTCTGTTTGCAGGATTTCCTGCAGGACAGGTCACACATGTCTCCCTCACTCGAGGAAGAACTGAGTGCCCGGCTCTATTTTCTCACCTGGAGAGTGGGGCTTGCGACCAGGTCTACGGGTTCACAATTCTTAGCAGCAGATCTCTTCCCTCCACCTCACAAATGGTAACAGGATAAATGGCTTTCATTCTGATTTTTGATAAACCAGGGGCCCCAACATCATGCAGTCTGAAAACCATTAAACTAGAAAATTTCTAATTCTCCCGATCCTGCCATTCTGTGAGCCCAGGAGGCCACAAGGGAATGGGAAGGGCACTCTGGATTTCTGGATTTCTGACACCCAGAATGTCCTCCGGCAAGTCTAGGAATGCTAAGGAACACTGATTCAAGGGGACCCAATTCCAAGCACAGAGACACAACAAAACAGACAAAAACCCCTGCCCGGATTGAATCCTACCCAGATTGCTATTTGGTTCTATTTCTGGCGGGGATGGGGGCACTGTTGATCCAATCAAATCTAGTCTCTGCTCAGATCCCACATTTGCAGGGAAGTCTTCCTGACCCCACAGCCCACAAATACCCGGTCTGGGAGCCCCGTTCCCTGCTCCCAAAGCATCCCATGTTTCTCCTGCAAGCATCCATCTCACTTATAAATATTGACTTAATTAGTTGTTTAACGCCTTTCTTCCTCAAGGTGGGTGAGCTTGTCCTGTGCTTTTGCTTCCTAGCACATTTAATAAGCACTGTTTCTTGTTGCTGCATTGCTTCATAATAATAATCTTTAACACCCACAAAACATTCTGTCTGCCTTGTTGATGCGGACCGTCCTTAATATGTGATCAACAAATATTTGTGGAATAAACAACCAAATGAATGGAAGCTCCCAGAGGAGGTCAGTAGCATCGTGTGGACATCATAAGCTGCACCTGAAGTGAGTGTGACCAATGTCAGGGCTATAGGTCAAACGGCAAGCGCCGTACCTTACGATGGGCTGCAGGGCAGTTTGGAGGCTGACTTTCATGTCCAGCGGGTAGGCACATTGGAAGTTGACGTTGAGGATGATGTCTCTGATGATGAAATCGTTGACCAAGGAGATGGTGTTTTTGTAGATGGCATGGGTTTGATTTCTCTTCGGCATAAAAACAAACCACATATATATATATGTATATACATGTGTGTAGGTATATCTTGAACTCATATCTGTCTGATTCCAGAGTGGGTGTTCTCAACCATGCAGCCACCCTGCCTTCTGTTCTCAAGGAGGTAGAGGGACCTCCTCCTCCAGTGGCACTGGCACTTTATGGGAAGAGGAATGAGGACCTCATACCAAAAACTAGAACAATGAATTATTGACCCTGGGGAAGAGTCAGGAACCACCATGCTTGCTCCTCTGTGCGTCCACATCAGCCCTAATTAAAATTATAGCTTATTCATTAAGCGCCAGTGTCAGACCTGTGCTAAGCTCCTCACGTGGACCAATGTGCGTAATCCCACATAACCCTGGAGGCCCAAAGAAGCTAAATGACAAGCCCAGGATCTCATGGCTTCTATGTTGGGCCCCATCAACCCGATTCCCACACTCTGGCAGCAGGGGTGTGAATGCCACTTACCTCCAAAATGTTCCCACAGGCACCAGCCTGGACCGGGCTGGTCACAAACACCCAGTCCCCGTCCTCACTCTGCACATTGCTGCTGCAGTTTCGGTCCCGCAAGTAGGCAATGACCTCGTTCCCCAAACCCAGGCCCCCCAGCACACACTTGTCCAGCTTCACCTGGATCTCCTGGGCCCCGCAGTCCAGCTGAGGCTGCAAATCGTGGATATCTGCAAAGCAGAGAGGGGGCAGGTGGAGTGGATGGGGTACTGGAAGCTGTAGGCAGAACCCACATTCCTTGCCCTTTGGCAAGGCCAACATGCCCACCAGGTTGTTGGGTAGACTAGAAGGTGCCTGGACCCAGATGAAATTCACGCCCAGGGTGGCGGTAGGGAAGGCTGGCAGAGCAGAGCTGGTCCGAGATTTTCAAGCATCCTATGTGCAGGCTTGGCTAAGGTTTTCCTGTCTGGTTCCCCTGGGGCATTGGGGTTTTGGGGAAGCAGGATGGTCCTGCATTCCATACTACAAGGGCTGTCAGGAAAGTATCCAGCCATGTACTATGTTCTTGTTACATTAACAATGGCTGGGTACTTTCTGGACAGCCCTCATAAAATCAAAGCTAGATATATATTCCTTTGTAAAGCCAGCACATCGCAACAGGTTCAGAGCCATCATATTCATTCATTCATTCATTCATGAGCATCTGCTATCTGCCAGGCACTGGGGGGATACAACACTTCTCAAAACTGACAAAATCCCCACCCTTACAGAGCTAACGTTCTAACAGAGGAGACGGATAGTAAACTAATAGAAACACGATTTCTATTGCGTTCCCAAATGCATCGATTCACCATGCATTTACCAGCCACCTTTTCCAAGTGCTTAGTTATTTCCATTCAATATGGAAATAACTAAGATGTGGACTCAGCCAATGAGGATTCCTTGGTCTCGTGTAAACACCAACACACCAGTAGCTCGTTACGATTCAAAGTGACGAAGGAACTGGCAGAGGTGTGCTCCAGGTGCAGGGAGAGCCCACGGGAAGGAATACCTGACTCTGTTGGCTAAGTCAGGGAAGGGCTCCTGGCCGGAGTTTTGCAAGTGAATAAAGCAAGTGAGGACATCCCAGGCCAAGGGAACAGCAGAGGCAAAAGCATGGAGCAGGGAGAGAGGAGATGTTGTGTTTGCGGAAGTGCAGAGTTCACGGGATAGGAACCTAGGATGGGAGAGGGTGAAGGAAGTGAAAGCCGGATCCCGGAATGATTGTGTCCGCACACAGTGGGGGCCCACTGGACAGCCACCACTCTGCTGGGCACTGCTGAGGACGCGAGGCAGGACACCTGCTCCCCAGTCAACTCGGGGTGCCCTTGGAGCCCACCCAGGTACAGGAGGGCAACCTCAAATCCTAACGTCTGATTCTGTGATGGGGTTTGAGCCCCAGAAAACAATGCCACCCCTTTGGGGTCTCAGCCACCAATGAGCAGAGAGAGTCTTTGAGGAGAGCAAGTTGTTTCCCACCCATCGTCCCCCACGCTGCTCCTGCTGGGCACACCCGAGCTCCCCGCTACACCCTGCAGCTCCAGTTTCCAAATGTGTCATGCTCCTTCTCGTCCCTCTGCCTAGGACACTCTCTCTTCAATAGGGACCTGGCCTGTGTGCACAGGGAGGCACGCGTGTGCCAAGGGCAAGGCCAAAGGCCCTCATTAGAGCCCAGTGATGGAGGGAAATAATCTCTGTGGGAGGCTCATCCAACCCGCAGTCGAGCTCTTCTGTGGCATTCCTACCCAGGGCGATCTGCCTCTGCTTGCTCACCTCCTGGAACGAAAATCTCATCACCTCTCAAACTGGCCCATTTGAACTGCTCTGATCTAGTTCTCACAATAGCCCTGTATGATGGGTATTTTTATTATCATCTTATCCCCATTTTACAGGTGAGGACATTAAGGCTCAGAGAGGGTGGATGACTTGTTCCAGGAGTCTGCCCACGTCCCCGACCCAAAAACTCTGCAGCTATCTGGACACGGCTCCCACGCTTGCAGAGTTCTTGTCTTCAGTGCCGTTGTCCATCCTGGGTCAGGCCTGCCTGTGCCACCAGAACCGTTTTCTGAGGCTGTGGCTCAGTGGCCGATGTGGAAATTTGTTCCAACTCTGCTCTCCCATCCTTGCAAACCCACTGGTTTTGCAGCAGGTGGACTGGAGAACCCATGTTCCCCCGACCTCAGGTCCATGCCCCCCCAACTCTGGTCCACACCTCGTCCTAACCCTCTGAAGTCCCCTCTCTCCTGCCCTGCCCACTTGGGATGGCAGCCGCCTGCCCAGAGAGCCACTCACCAGAGCCGTTGAGGTTCTGTCTGCAGAAACATTCCCAGGTGCCGCTGACAGAGAGGCGGCACTCCTCCTCAGGGCGGCAGGCCCCCTGGCAGTTGTCCTCCACAGTAGAAGGTTCTGGGGCGTGGGCATGGAAGAAGAGGATCAGGATGCAGACCAGGGTGGACTTGAGTCCCAGCATAGTGGTTAAGCCCCTGGAGGGCAAGTTCAAATCCCAGCTCTGCCACGCTCCAGCTGTGTGATGCTGGGAGAACTCCTTAACTTCTCTGGGCTCCATTGGGGTAACTAGATAGCACCCACCTCAAGGAGTTGGGAAGAGGGTCATTTAAAGTGCTTAGGATGTCAGCAGAGGCATTGTGACCACTATGTGTTCGCTGTTACTTTTGCCATTTTTTTTTTCAGATTAGAAAACTGAGGCTCAAAGAGGTAAGTTAAACTGCCTACGTAGAATGGAAATCTGAATGAGCCTAATAAACCAGGAGACTATACCCTCGAATTGGAATTTCTAGAATTTACTTGAGATGTTGGAAGGCCTGGCAACCCCTGGGCCATGTCCCCACTGGGCAATAGCTGGCCCGAGCCGAGTCCAGACTGCTCTGGGTCATCCCCTCTTAATCCGTTCCACTCACTTTGCTGACCCCTGGGGCATCTCGTGGGGCCTCTGCCGCTCACCTGTGCAGTATCTCAGACGGCACTGAGGGGTTCCCTGCAACCGGTACACGTAGTACCCGCCCAGGCAGGCCTTCACCAGCACCTCCGTGTTCCAGAGACAGCAGTTGTCACTCCAGTGGGCACAGGCAGTGCGGTTGACGATGCCATCCTCAAGGGCGGGGTGGGTCCCGTTCAGCCACATGGGGGCGTCCGTCTGGCATCGGTACACCGGGACACAGGTTTCCGGCATCTTCACTCCTCCTTCACCCACAAAGCGGTACCAGCCACTCAAGTCATTGTCACACCCCCGGATGTCTTCTGTGTTCTCTATGCTTCGGAAGGGTTCGTCCAAGAGGGTGTAATTTTGGCAGGGGTCAGAACAGCCAGAGGCTCCACAATCCAAGTCCAATCCATAGGAACTGGCTTCAGCGGGGTTTCCGTAACCTGGGAAAGCCACAGAGTATGCCTGGGTTTACTGAGCAAAGCCACAGTCTATAGGGTTTCTTCCCCGCCACACTCTACTTTGGGTGCACAGAGGGCCCTAATGAGGATAACAGGCACACAGCCCATTAATTAAACATCAAACTTCATCACCTTGCAGTCAGAGTAATCAGCGAAGACTTTGGTATTTTAAAGGTATTAAGGACAGTGGAGCCACCAGCCTGCACGACACCCTCTCCCCTTATCAGGGTCACAGAGTGCTTCCCTGTGCGGCCATGCACGGCAGCTTTGTTTGACCAATATTTGTTTTTCCCATCCGAAATGTAATGCGAGCTCACTGAAAAAGAACCGCAAACATCATTAAAACGAATCAAGCAGAAGTGAAAGTTGTCCTAAGGCCGTCCGATCTCCACGAGTAACCATAAAGTTCTCGTAATTTATGATGCCTTCAGATTCTTCCAACGCATGTGCTCACAATATAGATTTTTTTTTAATTTAAAAATGAGTTTAATTCTATACAATGTTTTTTTCCCCTCTTGCATTTTTTAATTAATATAGCATAGATATTTTTCTATATCAGTAGTTACAGTGCAACACAAGATTTCTCAACCTCGGCACTCCTGACGTTTTGCCTGGATCATTCTTTATTGTTGGGGAGAGGGGCTGTCCTGGGTATTGTGGAATGTTTAAGAGTATCCCTGGGTTCTACCCACTAGGTGCCAGCATCCCCCACCGGAAGTTGTCTCCAGGCATTGCTAAATGTCCCCTGGGGGGAGCAAAAGCACCCCCAGTTGAGACCCATCAATCTGATCTAACAAGACTATTTCTGATCTACCCTGGTTTTTTAACGGTTTCAAAGACGGTGACATATGACGGTGGCAGAGACGAAGGAGGAGGACCTTCAGGCCGGGCAGGCTGGGTTTAAATCCAGCTCCACACCTGCAAGCTGTGGTTCCCCAAACTCCATCCATTCCTGTGCCTTGGGGAATGACATTTGCCACACCTGTGTCTGCCTGTCCGCGTATTGACTTAAAACATTTCTTTCAATGATTCTCTTTAAAAATTAGTTTTATCATAAGGAATAATATCTGTAATGACACAGGTATCATGGATAGGTATAGTTTTAAATATGCATGAAAACAAATGTATAGCCATTAAAAACTTTTAAGAGGTTGCCATGTGCCCCAGAGTCATCCTGGAGTATGTATGCCCCATTTGGGGAAACAAGGTCTTAGAGGATTGTTAGAGGATTAAATGAGATAATACGTGTAAAATGTCAAGCATGGCACTGGGTCAAGCTAGTTCTCTTCTCTAGTTTTGATTTGTTGAATACTGTGGGTGCCTGGATAAGGAGCTAAGTACACATTTGGGGTCACATTCTTATAAGATGCATTAGAGGGGCTTTTTAGAAAGAGAGATTTTCAAGCCTTTCTCATGCATGTGCTTATTTTAAGAAAAGGAATCGCTGTACTTGTAATTCTTGGATTATTTCCTGCATGCCCTGGATTTTCTCATCAGAGCCCACGAGTTTGGTTCCCCCATCCACGACAGGGCTGACATTTGCACCCTCATCTTGTAGAAACCTTTCTACAAGCATCTGTGTTGTCTGATTCATAGATCTTTGGAAAAGACTGGAGAGACCTCTAGCCCTTCCAGGAGAAGGACAAGGCACTTGCCCATACAGGGTGGCTGGGCGATTTATTCCTCATCTTCCCCAAGCCAGGCTCTCTGATCTCCCCAGATATGGGCAGGGTAAGTGAACCGGCTCCCACTGCCCTCTCAGGGGAATTTCCGATTTGGCTCCTTGAGAGATTGTGACTTGATTTCCATTTCTCTTATCATGTTCCCCTTGACTTCCAGCTCTGAGACTCGACTTCAGAACTTCCAGTTCCTCTCGCTGACCTGAACTGCCTACCCTGAGTTTCCCCGCTCCCTCCCCAGGTCTTGGTGGGCATCCGAGAGGCGGGGTGAGCAGAGAACTCACCGGGCTGCATGGTGGATGCCAGGGTCAGAACGCGGGTGGCCAAGGCCAGCCACAGGAGGTCAGAGCCCACCATCCTTTCCACAAGGCAGGGCACGCAATTCACTCCACGCTGCTGTACAGACTCTCCATGCAGCTATGGGAAAGGAAAGTCCCAGATAAGATCAGCGCCCAGGCTCACAGTCTCGAAAACAGAACTGTCGTCTTCCTCCACGAAGAGCTGTATTGTTTCCGAGCAAGTGTGACCTGCAGAAACGGGAAGGGATAATGGGAGTAGGAGACTTGCCAAGGGGATGAGGTCGACAGCGAGCAAACCAAAGGCAAGCTTAGAGCCAGCTGGTACTGCAGAATGTCCCAGAAGGGTCTCAGGATGGTCCCTGCTCAGGTGGAGGTAGAGGCTCTCTGGAGACTGGGTAGAGAGAGGGTTTTAAGTGCCTGTGAACATCTCTAGACAAAAGCAAGGCTGCCCTTTCTTAGTTTTATGCACCAGGTACTGCTAAGGCCTCCCCCATCCCCGAGGTGTCCTCTGTGCATGTAGATTTCCATGAGGGTGGGACCATGTCAGACCGAGCCCCGTGCCCCTTGCTCCCAGTGTGGAATCTGGCACACAAGGGGTGCTCAGTAAAGGTTTAAGAGATACATGAAAGAAAGAAGCCTGCCAACACTCCGGTGACATTTACTTTTCTGGGAAACTCCCTGAACGGGAAAATCTTTGGCTGACTCCTTACAGTTTCTGGAAAATCTTAGTTGAAGATAGAGATCTGTTTCTGGCAGGGATATCATGAAACTACTATGAAAGAGCAGGGACAGGGGGACACCCAGAACCAGGAATTCTTAGAGATGAGATCCCAAGTAGAGAACTATCTCCCTGCTGGGGTGTCTCGGGCAAGGGTGACACGGAGGCATCTCCAGGCCTAGAGCACCGGCAGGTGGCTGGAAGCATGACCGAGTTGCACACAGAGTGATATCTGGAGCCCCCAACAATGACCAGGGTCTGAACTCTTTGCTGGGTTCTGAAAGTTTCCAGAAACAAACAGCCCTAGCAAGTCCAGTGGGTCAAGAGGAGAACCCCCAGGATTCAGAGAAAGCCGGCTGGAACTTGGAGAAGGTCTTACCTCCGGTGAGAACACAGAGCGTTCCTCCTCCTCTGGCCAACTGTGGGAACGCAGCCTGCTGTGGGCCGTCTTTTTATTGTGATTTCCCACCCATGTGGCTGTCCACAATTGGTGCTGAGGTTCCAAACACACACTGGGCTTGTTGGGTGTAGGTGAGATAAGCTATTTACGCAAAGGATGGTGAAAGAAAGCCCCTCCCCCCACAACGTAAACCCTTCCAGCGGTCTCGCCGTCATACAAACGCGTCCCTATGAGCAATAGTCATGTGTGCTGGATGCTGAACACGCTGGGCAGCGCTGAGTGCTCTGCCACCATGACTTCTCGCATTTAATCCTCATAATAAATCAATGAAGCTGGTGCCATATTTATTACCAGAAACCAAACACTAATCAAAAGGAAGCTTAATACCCAAAGGGAAGTGGAGAGAAATCAAACAGGCACTTGTTTGCACAATGGATTTTCAATCGTGCCTTGTGTTCCTAGCTAATCACCTTGGAACACTTCTGCTTCTGTCTAGAGGCCAGTTAGAGAAAGAGAATAAATAAGGAAGGGGGACATGGGAGCTTCCCATGCTTGGCCCATGGAATCTACCCAACTTCGGATACTGCACTAACACCGAGCAGTTGCGTAGGGGCCGATCTGGTGATGGTGAATCATGAAACCGCTAAGGACAGACACGGTCTCTGGACAAAATAAGCATCAGAACAGCCTCTCCTCCAACCCCTTTTGATACGTGGGCTGCCCTGGGGATTGGCAGGAACGGAACCGATAAGAGACTGAAGAAGATCTTGGACGTGTACACCCCAGGCTTGGACGTGGCTTTTGTGGCTTGGTAGACATCGTGGGCTTAATAACAGAGTCAAAAGTTTTGCAGAACGAATGGCCACGGCCTCTTCTCTGTTACTCTGGGACTCCTTTAAGGAGCCAGTGCTGCTGGGGGGCAGGAAGCATGGGGGTCTTGGTGTTAGCAACACCTTCTAGCAAAACCTCAGTCTGGCCAAAAATAAATAAATAAATAAAAAGGTGCTACGAGCCACCGTCTCCACTCCTAGGGCGGTTGGAGACAAATCTCTGCAATGCAGAACTTACGACAACGGGGCCCACAAAATAGCCCACTGATCCGCTCCGTTTGGCCTTCCCCAATAAACACATAAATATTTGCTTCCGTCATCCACTCCTCCCCACCGATCCAACTTCTGACGAGGCGACCGTCCTCCTTTTCAAAGTCAGTTCCCCATCTCTCTTCGGACCCCTCCATTCGAATCTGAACCATGTGGCTAAAATGTCCCTGGTAAGGCCACCACATAGCCAAGGCCACTGGGCATTTTTCCTGCCCTCCTGTGCCTGGATTTGATTCCTCTGGGTGCCCTTGACTCCCCCGTAACAGTATTTTCTTGATTCTCCTGTTCCTATCTGGATATTCCTGCCCTAGCGCTGTAGAATTCTCTTTCCCCAGCTGTCTCTAAGAATGCTGGGATGTCCCATTTTTTTTTTTTTTTGTCACTCCATGTACTCTCCCTGGGAGGTATCGAATTGCCTCATGGTTTAAGGCACCCTCCATAGGCTGGTTAAGTTCCAAATCTGCATTTCCAGCTTTGACTACTGCTCCCTTCTGCGCCCCCTACCCTGTTGCCTGTTGGATCTCCCCGCTCGGGCTGAGATGCTCGAAGCTCCTCAAACTCAGTGGGTCCAAATCTGAACTCATCGATTCCCCTAAATCTCCCCCTCCTCACCGCAGCATCTCCCTTCCTCAAAAGCACCACTGCCCACCCGGTCATCCGCGCTAGAAGCTCGGCTCCTTTTTTGCTAAGCTCCTTCCTTTCTCCTGAAGCCCTCATTTCTGACAATCATCAAATCTTGCCTTTCAACATTTCAAATATTTCTCTTTGTTTTCGTTAAGCCTGAAAGGATGCAAAGGAATCAACTATTTCTTGCATCTATCCTTTCTTCTTCAATTCCACTTCACCAGTCTGCATTCAGGCCACCATCTCTTAGGAGGGTGATTGTAATGGGTCTACCTGCTTTCATTCTTATCCTCTTTGTTCATGTTTCTCCCTTGAAGTAGAAGCCACAGAACCATCTCTCAGCATTATCCTCCATTCCCAGCACTATATGCTCCCTGTGATCTGACCCACCCTGTTCACAGGTGCAACCTCGCCTACAACTTCCCCACAACACATTCTCTGCTCAGCCAATGTGTGGTTGTGTGAACCCTTCCCCAACCCCAAGCCTTTGCATACGCTGTTCCCTCAGTCTGGATCATTCCGTGCCCAGCCTCCTTCTACTTGTCACCTCTCCCAGGAAGCCTTTCCTAACTCCACAGGCTGGCTGGTGCTCCTCCTCTCAGCTCCTGAGCCTCCCAGGGCCAACTCAAATCACACGCAGCTGCCAACTTATCTGTCTGCCTCTGAAGGTTGTTAAGATCTTTGTGTACAGAGATCCTGTCTCTGCAGTTCTAACCAGCACCTAGTAAGTACTTGTTGAGTAAAGAAACAGACAAAATATGCATGATCTAGGCCCTCTCCAGGGAGAAATTCCTCAAACTTATGGATGTCTGAGCAGCAGTTGACCTTGGTGGAAAGACACAAGATCCTGTCACAGGACCTTTGCACTTGCTATTCCGACTGCCTGTAATGCTCTTCTTCAGATATTCCCCTGGATCACTCCTTCACTTCTCTTCACCTCTGCTTATCAGAGAGACTTTCCCTGATCATCTTATGTAGAATAACAGCCCCTTCGCTCTATCCACCTTTCCTCGTTTTCATTTCCCCATCCACAGTTCTTGTCACCATCGATCACATTTTGCATCGTTATCGTTGAAATGTATCCCTCTTTTAAGTATAAGCTTTCTACCAGCAAAGGCTCTGTTTTGATTATTTGCTTAATTTCCATGGTACCTATAAAAGTGCTCGCCATTGAATTTATGCTCAAAATATCTGTTACATATATCGAGCTGAATAATTGATAGAAAAAAAGAAAAAAAAAGGAAAAGAAAAGGAACTGAGGGACAAACGCATTAATTCTGATGTGCTTTCTTCTAACTCTGGTCTGTGGCCCTCATTTGTATTTTTCTTGGCTCGGGTTTTCCCTTTATGTTCTGTTGTACCCAAGTCAAAGTATAGATGAGCCCGGTCACGGTCAGGTGGGCCCAACTGACCTTGGACTGACCTCAGACGGGGCCGAGATGAGCCGTGGTCCTCCTGCGCGAGGCGCTTATGCAGAGGCAGCGGGCGTGCGCGTTCAGCGCGTGTCTGTGTGTGATAAGAGGCCCCTTAACTTCAGACGCACCGCCCCAGCTGCCCCCACTTGCTGATACACACGTGTGGTTTTCCCTAGGGTCAGATGGCTCTAATAATGCGGCAGGGCCTTGGCCTTTCCTGGAAATCCTCAGCCGGAGTCCAGGGAAGCAGCTGGCGTCAGGGCAGAGAGTTCTCAGAGGCATCAGCCTCCTTTTGTCCACTTGGCAAAGGAGTCCTGAGGCCCTCGGGATATCTGGGTCTTCTGGGACCAGCGGCCCTGGTTTCCGGCTGGGCCCCCTGCAAAGCATCCCTAGCGGCGGGGGTGACGGGTCTGCTCTCCCCTGCCGGATTGGGAGGGAGGAGTCCAGGAGGTGCCACGTGCCTGGCATTGCCTTGCTTATTCCGTTTCTCCTCTAAGGACTTTGAGACTCCCAAAGGCAGGGGACCGTGTCTGTCCTGTTCCCCAGTGCTTCCCCAGCACCCAGCACAGTGCCTGGCTCACAGGAAGTGCTCTAATAGATGCTTCTGGAAAATTGAATGAACCCTGTGAGGGCATCATTGTCATCTGCATAAACAGAAGCAGCAGCCGCTGTTACACTCTGCATTTCTGAAATGCATGACTTACTTGGAATTGCTTGTTTAAGTTCTCTCTCTCCTACCAGATGGAAAACTCCAGAGGGGCAGGGATGATGTCTGACCTGTTCTATATCCCTGGCATCTAGCACAGTGCCTGGCACATGGCAGATGCTTAGCAAATATTTCTTAAATGAATGAATGGATGGATGTATAGATGGATAACTGAATGAATGCATAAGGCTCAGAGACACTGTGTATCTTATCAAACGTCACAAAGCAAACCCTGAGATAAACCCAGTCTCTCCAAGCAGACTGTGGACTCCATGAGGATGGGGCCAAGAGCTGTTTTTTCCCACCACGGGATCTTCAGCACCCCAGATAGTGCCTGCATCCTAGGTGCTCAGTAAATAGTTGTTGAATGAATAAATGACTTCAAAGACTAAGCTTTTAAAACCATTATTTTGCCACACTCTTTAAAGAGACAGGGACACACAGGCACATCACAAATCCCACTTGGAGAGAAAGCAGCATTTGAAGACACGGGTTTTCCACAGCGAGGACTGAAGGGGTGCAATAAGAGCAGGCCGACTGAAGCATGAGCGCGCTTGTCTGTGGCCGCAGCGCTGGCCTGCATCACCCCCCTGGCCAGCAGGAGGTGAGACAGTGGCCACAGAGCACAGGGTTTCCCGCCGTCCATCACTGAAATGTCACAGTCAAGGTGGCCCAGAGAATCAGAGGCAGCCAGACTTTCAGGAGCTCTGAAAAGAAAACAATTATAGGGCCATTGCTAGCACTGATGCGTTTTTGTGCAAGTCAACATCAGATGTCTCCTCTAGACTGACCAGTTAGAAAAGGACACCCTTTCTGGCTAGTCCATCAGAAAAAAGGAAGTTTCCTCCTTATCCGCCCTGAAAAAGGTACCCTCCCAGGAAGACCAATTTGAATAAAGGCAATCCTTCCTCTGGCACTAGGCTTGACATCCCCTCAATAGAGCACATTTATGCAGTGTCCAACCTACTCAACCATCCTTAGAGACCCTGGAGGGACAAGCTTCTTAGGAACTCCCTGACTCTCCAGCTCTGAGCCCACCAGTACTGGCTGAAGTAGCTCAGGTCAAATGCCAGATCAGTGTAACGACCCCCTCGGATCCAGATGCCAGGAGGAAAGAAGGGCAACTGTTGCCAGAATTTGCTTTTCACTTAGATTTTTGGACAGTTCAGTAGCCATGAAAATCAAGGACCAATCAAGAGCCATAAAAACACCCCCAGTCCCTGACCTTCGTGGTCAGAAGAGCAAAGAAGCAGAGAAGCAGGGTTTGCTGTTTGTCAGTCGTGTTCACCCCAGCCCTGAGCATGGTTTTTGGCACATAGTAGCTCTTAACAAATATTAAGACACCTGTTGAGTGAATCCTGGAAAAGGTGTTAGCGGTAAGCCAAGGAGCAGCAGGAAGTGCCCAAGATGCAGCTCTGCAGTGTGTGCTTTGGGTACGAGCTTGTAATAAGTGTGTGTACATCTGCGTGTGCAAATGTGCATGCGTGCAGCTGCAGCTGTCTGTGCATCTCCGCGCATCTGTGTGTGCAAATATGAATGCATGTGACCTCGTGTGTGTGTGTGCAAATATGTCTGGATGTCTACGTTCTTGTGTGCCTGTCTGGGCATGCCTGTGTCTGTGTGCATGTATGCACGATTGTGAGACAGCCTAAGTGTGTGTGCATATGTACAGCCCCAGGCCCAGGCATTGCCATAGATACGGTCACCTGTTCAGAGCCAGGCCATGCAGGCCAGGCCCTCTAGCACACCTGGGGGTCCACAGATAGAAGCCCCCAGGGAGGGTTCTGCGGAAGGTCCCTCTGCAGAGAAGAGTTGAACTTACCCAAGCTGCTGGAAGCAGCCCCCGAGACTGCGGCCTGGACACCTTTGGGAGGAAACAGTGGAAACAGAAAGGATGAGGCTAGCTTGACAGAAGCCCCTTCAATCTGCTCTTCTCCCTGCAGCCAGTGATCTTTTCAGAACCCAAATCCGGGTCATCTCACTCCCCTGCTTCCAACCTTTCAGGGGTTTCTCACGGCTTTCAGGAGAAAGGCCCCGCGTGGTCTGGCCCTGCCTACACCAGCTCATCCCACGTGGCTCCCCTCCTCCTTCCAGCCTCCTGTCCTTCCCTCGGTTCTAGCAAGCTGGGCTCCCTCTGACCACAGGTCCTTTGCCCAAACTGTATCCTCCACCTGGGTTTCCCTCCCCGCTTCTCTGCCCTCTCAATTTCCAAATCGCAGCCACATTCTTCCCTGCTCCCCCAGACTGGGTCTGGTTCCCCTGTTGTAAGAGCTCAGCGCTCCTTATACATTTTCTTCATTGCACTTAGGACAATTGCTATTATTACGTCTCAGTGGAATTATTTCAACAATGTCTCCCCCACGGATCCCTAAGCTCCAGGTGAGCAGGGCTTGTCCGTTTCTGCTCATCACGAGGTACCCAGGCACACAGTCAGGCACAGAGGCATATGTGTGCAATGAGTGAATGAATGAATGACTGGGAACTGGTAAAAGGAAGGCAGCTTATACTCCACCTGGCCCCAGAGGACCCGCTTGCTCCTAGTTCTGCAGATCCCAGTACCATCCCAAGGTGCCAGGCTCTGTCATCCCTCCTCCTCCCCAGAGATCGTTCCCAGCCAGGAACGTTGACGAGGGAGGGGCTCTCTCACCTTTCCGGGTGATGGGACCCAAGTTCAGGACCCGGGATTGGTCTATGATGCCCCCACTGCGGAATCTGGCCCCGCCGGAGCAGGTCTGCAGGGAGAGGGCGATAGAGAAAACCTTCTATGAGGGCGCCGGAGTGTGGTCCTGCCCTGCGGAGTGGGCCGCACACCTCTTAGAGTTAGGAGATCTCTATACCTGGGCTCATGACCCAGCTCTACCGTGTGCTAGATAGACGTGTGATCTCAGGCAAATCACTGAAGTTCTCTGAGCCCTTGTCCCCGTGTAGTGACACCTGCCTTACAGAGCTGCTGTAAAGCATTAAAAGTTCACACACACAAAGTGGACATAGTGCTTAACATGGCAGCTCCTGTGGTTAGAACACAAGCTTGCAGATAAGCTGGAGCCTCCACCAGCCCGCCAGTTCACTGCCCCCTGACTTCCCAGCAGTGAGGCTTCCTGCCTGGCCACGCCCACCTCACGGTAGGGCTCCTTCTGGCCCTGGGCAAAAAGGGACACACTGCAGAAATGCTGATTTGTTTTCTTTCCAACTTTACATCTTTGGCTGTGGGAGATGGGCTGGGGGGGTGGGGGAGGCGACTCACAGGCTTGCACTTTTCGTTCATGAAGTCACAGAGATACACTTCGCAGTGCAGATAGACCAGGTCGTAGTTTCCAGTAAACCGGAACATCTGGACGGAAAATCGGCTCTGAGGGGACTCGCCGTTCTCCACCACTTGGACGGTTGAGTCCTCAAGGCGTGGACATCTGGGAGGGTTACGTCACATAATGTAGCCGGTTAAGCAAAGACTCTGGAGCAAAGACTCACCCCTCCACCTGTGTGACCTTGGGCAACTTACTTAATCTCTCTGTGCCTCAGTTTCTCCATCTGTACACAGGGGATAACTGTAGCCCACATCGTAAGACAGTTGTGAGGATTAAGTTAGTTAATTTTTTAAAGTGCTTACAACATGATGTGGCCCACCGGAGGTGCCATATGTATTTGATACTAAAGCAAAAATGTTATCACCACGGAGCTGAATCCATCCAAAAGTCAGCAATTTCAGATTTCCTTGGAAATGGCATTTGAGGGTCATTAACTACTATGTGCCTGGTATAATTATAATGACGGAAACCTCTGAGTACTGAGGGCTACTGACGAAACTGGAACATATGTACCCATCTGTGCACATAAACAATTGCACAAACACTCTTACGAAGAGAAATTCAAAACAGCACATGCAGAGATCTGCACATGTGCTGGGCTGGGTCAGGATACGTGGGCATTTGGTGCAGACAAACTGGGCACCCTCTCTGGTTTTTCCACACTATTTGCTCAAAGTCGATTTAGAAGAGAGGCTGAATGTTGACAGTGAGAACTGAGAAAGGAATTTCTGGGGGTGGCTTTCGCTCTCAGCTCTGTGTCCACCACAATTCAGATCTAACCCCAAAAGTGCAATCCCCAGTTGTCAAAATAAAAGGCTTGAGGTTAAGTGGACCCACCTCCTGAAAGGTCGAGAGCATGGCCCATGGTGGCCTGGCACGCTCAACCCAAGCCAGGCATCCAAGTGTGCCCTCTAGCCACTTTCTCTCTCTCCCCAACTGTCTCCTTGTCTTTCACGTCTCGGGATGTTTTGATACCTCTCCTAACCTGGTGTTTCTCAACCCAGCCCCCACACACACCCAGACAGAAATGCACACAGATACACCCCACACTGCTTCCTGCTTCTTTTTCAAAACTTTCCAAGTTTTCCACAATGTGCCTGCTGTACTTTTATACTCAGGAAAAACAAACTTCAAAATCCCAGAGCAGGCCGGGCGCGGTAGCTCATGCTTGTAATCCTAGCACTCTGGGAGGCCGAGGCGGGCAGATTGTTTGAGCTCAGGAGTTTGAGACCAGCCTGAGCAAGAGCGAGCCCCCGTCTCTGCTAAAAATAGAAAGAAATTAGCTGGACAACTAAATATGTATATATAAAAAAATTAGCCAAGCATGGTGGCACATGCCTGTAGTCCCAGCTCCTTGGGAGGCTGAGGCAGTAGGATCGCTTGAACCCAAGAGTTTGAGGTTGCTGTGAGCTAGACTGACACCACGGCACTCTAGCCTGGGCAACAGAGTGAGGCTCTGTCTCAAAAAAAAAAAAAAAAAAAAAAAATCCCAGAGCGGTAGGTACTATTTACCTCCATTCATGTCTGAGAAAATGAATATGTAGAAAGATGAGCTGACCTGCATCTCAGAACTAAGAAACAGCAAAGCCAAGATTTGAACCCAAATCTCTGTGATGTCTGAATTAAGGTCATGCCACTATTTCCCAAATTTCAGTTCTTTTTTTCCTTATCGAGATACCACCTTTACGAATGTTTTCCTGTGTATCTCAACATCTGTTATTATTATTTACGTACTACTTTTCTTTAAATCCACTTATATTTTCTACTGAAATACATTGCTTTTCCAGAATAATCTTTAGATCATGACCACAAATAGCAAACCAATGTCACTTGCTGTAAATAGAATAGAACCATACAAATGCGTGCATGGTTAACAAAGAGTTCTATTAAATTTTAATTAGATGCTTAATTGCAAAAGGTTATAAAATAGACTTTTGCTTTCTTTTTATTGCAAAAGGAGATTACAAATAACAGAGGTTAACATCAGATTAGCACCCAACTGGTAAGTTCCCCTTGATGGAACTAGGCAGATTCTAAGAGAACTGAAATGAGAAGAGGTCACTGTCTCTACGGGAGGCTCCCTCTCTCTGACCGTACCATAATATTAAAATTGCAAATGCCTCTCTTCCTTCCTCCCTTTTTGCTATGGCCTCTTTATCATTAACATACTATATATTTCACTTTCATTTAATTATGGGTCTTGCCCTGTTAGAATATAAGCTGTGTGAGGGCAGAGGTTTTGTCTCTTCTATTCACCGTGGTACCCACAAAGCCTGGCACACAGCAAGCTTCCAAGATACCTGTTCAACTTGTGGATGAAAACGTGAACCGCTTTCTCACGGTGAGGTTCACAGCCATCTAATGCCTCCTGAGTGAAAAGCAGAACACTTGCCTCCTCCCGGTTTCGACTGGCCCTTGGCTAACTGAGCCTATGCCTCCCTCCTCCAAGCCAGGTGCCAGGCGGCCTGCTGCCCTGGGCACACCTTTCGATCAGGTTTCTTACCATTGCCTAAGTCATAGGACCCCCCCCCCGCCCCCAGACCTCTGGGGAAGCTTGTGCCTCCCTCCTCAAAAATAATGTTTTCAAATGCATAAAATAAAATATTTAAAAGATTATAAAGGAAACCAATTAAATTGAAGCATGGTTCTCAAATGTTAAAACATTTGATATATAAGCATGCATTATATATTTGCATGTATATTCTATATAAATATTTGCAAATACATATATATTTGATAATGCGTTAAATAATAAGGTCTAGTGAAAATTCTGTTAATAGTAGTATACTGAGTAAATACTTAGTACTTAACTACCCAATACTTCTTAGTAATTAAGAAGTACTGATGAGCCCTAAGAAGTACTGATGAGCACAAATGGCATCACGTGTCTGCTAATATTTCTGTGGTTTGTTGCCTATATCCATCCTGGGTGGGAATGCTGAGTTCCAGCTACAGGGTAGTGAAAATAAAGATGTAATTTTCCCCCATCAGAGTCAAAGACTCCTCTGAAGTCCACCCCTGGGCCCCCGGGTAGGAACCTTGCCTTACCTGTCCTGGATGATAAAGTACTTCAGGGGGTCTGTGGCGTTGCTACTGGGCGTGGCGTAGCAGTTGGTCATGAGCAGTGCAAACCGGGACAGGTCGCCCCCATCCAGGATGACGCCCACGTAGAGAAAGGCGTCGGTGGTCAGCGTCACGGAGGAGCCTTGGTAGGGCTGCGTGTAAGAAGGACTCTGGAAGAGTGCCATCCGCACGGTGAACATGCCTGTCCCGCCCACGCTGATGTTCAGAACACTGCAGGGGGGAGGGGCTGGTGAGAGGACCAGACTGGGAACAGCCACAGATGGGCCACCCTTTCTGGTCTGCATTCCTGGGCAGTCCCTTGCAGCTATTTGCATTTTTATCCACCAGTAGGACTGGAACCCACCAACCGTTGCTTTGCAAACTACGCACTCGCAGGTCACCTCTAGCTCTCATCAAAATGCAGGTTCTGATTGGTAGGTTTGGGGTGGGGCTCGGGTTCCACATTTCTAACAAGCTCCTGGGTGATGGTGATCCTGCTGCACCCTGGGTCACATCCTGAGTAACATGTCTAAGCCCTCATTTGGTGGCGGCCCTGGCCACCCCTGTTGCTTTCAAGATGGAACAAACAAATTCTGGAGGGAATCACCTAGATTCCCTCTTTGGTCTGGATCTAGAACAGGTTTAAAGGGATGAGCTATTACGAGTCCTATAGACCTGAGTCCCAGCTCCATTGTGAGGTACTGACACCTACGTCAGAAGATGGGGTTTTACAGATGGGTTGTTTTTAACCACACTGAGAACAGCCACACTGATGCAATTCACTGGCCGATCCCACGCAGGACACTGTAAGACTGAGGCCACGTAAAATAAGGTACATGAGGAATGCTCAGCGATGTGGACATCCATCTTACAGTTGAGAACCAGGTTATCAGTCTGGACTGGGGCGAGATTCCCAACTCGAAACAGAGAGAGATTGGAGCACACACGTGTTGCTCCCTGGAGCCTGTTTGTCCAGGTGACACTCCAGCCAGAGCCTGCAGTGACCAGCCTTCTCCCTCCAAGTCAGCCACGCACCCTCACCAGTGCCCGGCACTCTTCCCTGACTTGGCTGGCCCAGAGAACACGTAACTACGGGCGAGCCTCAAAGGGAAGGTCACAGTAGAGTGGATGCTCTGGGCCTGATGTCGGAACCCCAGATCTGCCACTTACGAGACTTTATAACTTTGGGCAAGTTACTCAAACTTCTCTGAGCCTCAGTTTCCCTATCAGTATAATGGAAATAAGAATGATAATACCTGCATCTCCTAGCGCTTCTGCAAGATTTCAACAAGCTGTTCCACACAGAGCATTTGACACCATGCCTGCCATCCTATAAGCTCTCCATAAACGCTAGTTCTTATCACCACTATTATGTTTTCCAGCATCAGCATTATTGGCCTGTGATTCATCATATCCAAAGATTTTCAGTTTTATTTAGCAACAGGATCTTTTTTATAAAAATAATAAAACCTCATGTGACACCCAGTATGGGTGGAGCTTCTCTGGCTCACCCCTGCAGGCTCTCTGCCACGGAACCTCCCCCCACTCCCACACCAAGACACTTCCAAAGACTGTAATGTGCAAAGCCCTCTTTAATCAAATTCCTTCAATTGACAGAGAAGGAAGGAAAGCGAGGTCCAAAGATGGACTACGATTTGCCCATAGTCCCATAGCCAGGCTGGACTGAGACCCCTCCTTTTTTCTGCTCCAACCATCCTGCCCCTCTGAAAAGCTAGAAGCTCTAATATTATATTTGAGTTGCTTCTGCAGAGTGCTGTTGTACTCTAAGAAAGGCAGTAAAGTATTCATTGCTAAATCCATTTCACAGATGGGAATACTGACACCCAGGGAGGGCATGTCAACTTCCCAAAGCCATCTGGTCTATGCCAGAGTACGGATATGAATGTGGACTCCAGGATTTCTAGCTGGGCTCTTCCTCTGGGCAACCCTGGCTAACAGCCCCCACTCCCCGTTCCCTATGGGCGGCAGTTGACAGGGAGACTGGTGGCCTCGTGACTAAGGGGTTGTGGGGTAGAGCTGTCCAGGGGCCCTGAGGACCCTCTTGGGCCGCACCTGACCACGGGCTGCAGGGAGGTCATCAGGCTGACTTTCATGTCCAGAGGGTAGGAGCAGGCAAAGTTGATTTTGATGTTGCGGTCACGGATGATGATCTCATCTGCCAGGTAGAGGGTGTTGCTGTAGGTGGCGTGGGTCTCATTCTTCTGTATGGGCAAGGTGGGGGGTAGGAGAAAGGGGTGTGAGTGAGGCTCTGAGTAGGACTTCAAAGCCACAGCCATTTGTTTCTGGCCACCTGCAAGCTGCCCCCCTAATCTCTGTGATAAAAAGTTACAGCAGCAACAAATATTCATGAATACATGGCATGTGCCAGGCCCTGAGCTGAAGACTCCTCCTGCGTCATTGCCTTGGTCCCTTCGATGACCCTAAGAGGCAGGGCTGCCACATCCCTGCTTCCAGGATGAGGACGGAGAAGCAACGCTGCACTCACACAGCATTTACCCCCGGGCTCCACGTGAGGAGGCCTCTGGAGGTGAGGCCTTGGTTCTCCGAACATCAGTGACACAGACCCTGTGTCCCAGGACCGCTGGAGGCAAGCAGAGCTGCTTCTGAACCCAATGCTCTTACCTTCTGCCTGGGACAACCACTGCCATCTGAGCCCTACTTTTCCCATCTGTAAAATGGGGAACCGTCACCACGGATCACCCTCCTTATCCAAAGCTAACATTTATCGAGTGCTTACTACGTGTCAGTCATTGTCCTAATCAGTTTTACACATTAACACATTCAATCCTCCCAACATCTTTATAAAGCAGGTACTATTACTTCTCCACTTTACAGTTGGGGAAACTGAGGCATGGCCAGGCTAAATAACACACCCAAGCTCCTACCACTAGTAAGTGATGGAGCTGGGGCTTGAACCAGGCAGTGCTCTGAATCTGTCCCCCACTGGCCAGGACATACCGTCATCACTGTCCCACAGGGGCCAGCCCGGGCTGGGGTCACCACTGACACCCAGTCCCGGTTGCCTCTCTCGTCGAAGCCCGAGCACCGGCTGTCACGCAGATACATGAAGACCTTCTCGAAGCCAAGACTCCTCAGCTGGCACTTGCTCAGGGACACCTTTATGTCATTGGCCCCACACTCCAGCCTGCGCTCCAGGAGGGAGATATCTGAAAAGGGCAGGGTTGGGGGTCTGTGTCTGCAGCTCAGGGGCCCAGCACATCCCCAGGGCAATGGGGACACAAAACTGGATTCCTGGCATCACTGTATGCCCCCAGTGGTCAACCACCCAGTCCCATGTTCCCCTAAGGATGGGTTGCGTACAAAATGCAGGAGGCTTGGGGTCTTTCCCTGTCCCAGCATTAAATAACATTGAATCTAAGTTAAAAAAAAATTAACTGCAATTTCTTTCCATCCTGTCTATACCAAGGAGACAGTCCCAGCTTGCTGCTAATGTCTTTAATGTCCTGTACTTGCTAATCTCCCTCTTAACCAGAGAGCAGACCTCAGGCTGAGAGCTTGGGGCAGGCAACAACATTCAGCCAGAATTGTTTTTTTTTTTTTTTCACTTTTTTTAAAAATTGAAGTTATTTTTTATTTTTAGTATTTATTTTTAAAAAGCGTCTTATCGAAGTATTACACAACTGCTGGAATTTAATAGCTTTCTTTTCATTGTATTTATTTTGACAGTGAACCTTCTAAAGTAAGCGTTACCACGGACAGACGCAGTAGTGACCACGAGCTTCTCAATTTTATGTAGAAGAAGGAATTCAGTCCATCGGAGGAAAAACAAGTTAATAATAAAGATCACAGCACAGGTGATACTTGGATAGGGCAAATTTGTAAAATGGATACTTGGACATGACTCAAATCGTGACTGAAGTCTGGAAGATACTAGCCAGCTTCAATAATTGTACACATGAGAAACCTGAGGCTCTGGGAGGGCCGATTTCTTGCTCAGGGTCCTGAGCTGGTCCGTGGGCTGGCTGCCAAGCCTGTGTTCTGGTGCTACAAGAACATGGCTCAGGTAGCTTTTGGCTACCAGGTGGCAGCGATCTGTGTGCCCACTGTGGTGTGAGGGTCTCAGAAACAAGGCTAGGGGTAAGGAGGTCCCCAAAGCTTTGGAGCCAACTAAGGACACTCAGCCCCAGAGAACTTCTGGTGGGTTTTCATGGGTATTAGTGAACCTTCCCTTTTAACTAAGACTGGATATGTATTCCCTGGGCCACACCCACAGGGCCCCCACCTTGCACACAGGAGTGCTTCCCTCCCCCCAGGCGCTGACAGGTTGCTCAACTCGCCTCATCCCACTGGCCTCACCGGTGATATTGAAGTCCTGTTTGCACTGGCAGTGCCATCTGCCATTATCCGATCTGCAGTCCTCGTCTATACTGCACTCATCGCACGTCCCCTCCACGGAGCTGGGGTCTGCAGGGTCACAGATACAGACAGACAATCAACAAGGATGCAGCCCAGTCCCTGGTAGTGCCTGTCTGGGCCTGGGACGGGGCTGCAGGGAGGCGCCCACTCACCTGTGCAATACGCCAGATGACACTCGGGGGGCGCTGTCAGGTTGTAGACGTAGTAGCCGCCCTCACAGGCCTTCACCTGGACTGGTGCGTCCCACAGGCAGCAGTGGCCGCTCCAGTGCGCACAGGCCGTGCGCCTCACGATGCCCTCCCCGCTGGACGGGTGCGTGCCGTTGAGCCACATGGGCGCGGCCGTGTTGCAGCGCAGGATGGACACGCAGGTCTCAGGCATTCTCACGCCACCCTGGCCCACGAAGCGGTACCAGCCATTCAGGCCACTGTCGCAAGCATAGCCCTCCCCGTACTCGGTGCTGCGCCAGTACTCGTCCAGGACGGTGTACGCCTGGCACGGATCGGCGCACACCAGCGCGTCGCCCTCGGGCAAGCAGTCCAGGTCTGGCCCGCAGGAGCCTGGGGAGCACTCGCAGTGCCGTCCGTCCCCCAAGTAGCCCGCGGGGCACACGCATGAGTAGCTGCCCTCCTTGTTGACACAGGTGGCCAGGGCGTGGCAGTGGCTAAGCCCTGACTCAGAGCACTCGTCCACGTCGGTGCAGCCGAGCCCTGGCGTCTGGCGGAAACCCTCCCGGCAGACGCACGTGTAGGAACCCAGACTGTTCACGCAGCTTTCGTTGGCTGAGCAGTTGTGCGCCCCTGGAATGGCGCACTCGTCCAGGTCCTCGCACACGAGACCATCACCGGTGAAGCCCTCCTTGCAGGAGCACGTGGTGACCACTCCGTCCTCCATGCAGGTGGCATTGCTGTGACATTCAGAGCACCTCTCTGCAGGCAGAAGAGCCCAGCCTCAGTGTGTGGGCAGCTAGACCAGTGGCCACCCAGAGATGCCTCCAAGGCCCCCCCGAGGGAACCCACGGCCTTTAAGACGTATTTCCTAGCTGACTCCCTGCAAAACAAACAAGGAAACAGACCTCCCCAATGACGTCTAAGCTTCCACCACTCATTCTTCCGTGTTAAGCACCGCCTTCAAGCTGTATCTTTGAAAATATCTACATTCCCACATCCAGAAGAATTCTGCATTCACAGAATTTCTGATACTGTGGTAGGATTTATGGTGAACCTGCCTTCCCTGCCTTTGCACATTTTACACCTTCCGCCCACATTCCCTTCCCTGCCTGCTAAATCTTCATCGGGGTCCTGTTCAATGTTTCCCCTCTCTGAAGACCTCCCAGCTGCACCTGGCAGGGCAGTGGCACTTTGTCCCTCCCTTACCAAAATATCAGTTAAAAAAATGAGTTTTTGTCTATTAAGCACTTACTATATGCCAGGCAATAGGAGATGCACTTTTCATTCATTAGCTCGTGGGATCCTTCCCAATGGCCTCGTAAGATCAGTTTTTTATTTATCCTTATTTTAAAGATGAGGAAACAGAGGTTCAGAGTGATTAAGCCACTTGCTCCGTTGGTAAGCAGTGGAGCCAGGACGAAAACCCAGATGGCAGGACCACAGAGAGTGTGCTTTTCATGACACCACAGTAGTATGTGATGTGCTCCCAGAGTACTCCAGGGAGGGCTGAGGGCGATGTGCAACCCTCTGTAGGTTGAAACGGAAGGTGATTGGAGCCGCCAGGGTGTGTTCAAATCTCCAGTGTGACTGAGTGTGTTTCTGACCTTCCAACAACGCGCCTGCATGCCTGAGCGTGTTCTAGCCTTGCCTCTCAACATGTGATCCGAGGACCACAGCACCAGCATCGCCTGGGAGCTTGTTAGAAATTCAGAGTCTCAGGCCCCGCTTCAGACCTAGTGAACCAGAATCTGCATTTTAGCAAAATTTTCAAATGATTCCTATGCACATCTAAGAAACGGACTTAGAATAAAGACCATGAAAATCCCAAGTGTGATAAGAGAGGGACTGAGACCGCCTCCGCAAGGGCAGCATTGCTCCCTGCACACACACACACACACACACACACACACACACACACACACCACTTACTTGCGTCCGAGCTGTCAGTGGCTACAGCTGTGATGAACCAAGAGGTCACCGCCACCATCAGCATCAGAGAGAAGGACCGCCCCATTCTTTCTGCTCTTCACAGCTATTTCTGGTCCTGGGAACACCCGCCCTAAGGCAAGGAGAGGTTGGTCTCTTGAGTTTTCTTTTCTGTCTCTGATGCCTGAAGTCCTGTGAACAGAGATGGCTGGGATAAAGGCATAATCTAACTCCCCTTCCCACCGTTGGGAGTGCTTTGCTTGTATTCTGTACAGCTCCAAGAGGTGCCATTTATATATATAGGCTATAAAAGTTGTGCGATGCTGCAGCCCTGGCTTTAGTGGGGATTTCCCCTCTGCAGCCCCACACTTACCCGCACCCACAGCCCAGCCTTGGCTCCCCAAGTCTCAGCACCTTGCATGTTTTGAAGAACTGAGTCTCTCATTTGGAGCAGGAAGTAGCAAGATGGGGTAGTGTTCTGGACTCACCACCTTATTGGAAGCACCTTTGATTTTGAACAACCAACTCCTGATTCTCTGCCTGGAAATTTCCAACTTGCCCAGATCCATGTATTCATTCAACAAACATTTATTGAGTAGCTACTATGTGCCAAACAGGGAGCTAGGTGTCAAGGAGAACGATGAATGCAACAAAGTCTATGCAACTTCATGCAGCCACGCGTTACAAAGAAGTGGCTTGAGATAAGCACCCGAGAGATAATTCACCTTCATGATGCATTTTAATGTTTCTAGAGTAGTCACATGTTATTTCACCCAACGTTTACAGCAGCAAAATAGGGTAGCATGGTGGTTAAGTGTGTGGGAGCTGGAGCCTGCAACCGGGATTCAAATCCCTGGCTTACCTATCACTAACACTGTGATTTGGGGCAAGGTATTTCAATTCACTGAGACTCAGTTTTCTCATCCGTGAAATGGGGATCATTGCTTACACAAATTGAGTATCTACAATGTGCTGGGCTCAGTTCAAAGACATCCCTGTGCTCAAAGAACTTGTGTTCCAGGGCAATATTTTCCCACCCTTCGTGACCATGATGTACCATAAGAAAAGTATTTTGTGTCATGATCCAGTGCAGTAGCTCCTGCATGTGTGCACACGTGCATAAGTAAAATGAAAGTTTTATAAAGCAATTCTTATCCTCACTGTGTGCATTGCTTGCTGGTACATTCTATTTAATTAAAAGAAAATTCTGGATATAACCCACAAAGGGAATGATTTCATGATTTCAGTTGCGACTTATAGTTTGAAAAACACTACGATGAATAGTAATCGACTGCATATAGTCGCTAGGATTAAGCAAGATGGTATCTATGCAAAGCAGGGCCCGACACATAGTAAGTACTCTTGTTCATTGCTGTATCTCCAGTGCCTGTTACATGATAGGTGCATAACTAATATTCATTGATGGAATGGAAGAATAGTGGTCATCGTTATTAGGAAAACTTAGGCTCAAAGAGAGGAAGGCTGACTTGCCAAAGATCGCGAAGCCAATATTCAGCAGAGTAATGACCCAAATCAGGTCTCACCCCAGTGTCTGTACTCTTAATTCCCTCCCCCTTCCAAACAGAATGGGAACCAACAGAAAAAGGGGAAGAAGCTGAGCTAGGAGAAGGCAGCGACAGACAGCCTTACCTGAAGCCAGGAAGGTGGAATTATTCTGCTTACAAGTGTGTGCCTCGTACACATGTGTATATATACACTATGCATTTGCCCCAGGCTGACAATCTCTCCTCCAATTATTCTCTGGTTCTGTTTCTTGAGATTGTTTTCCTGGGGGCGGTATATTTTTCCTTTTGGCATAATATTTGCCTTTTCCAAGCTGTGAGGTGGTGGTTGTTCTTTTTCCTAATAGTTAGAGATCCCAAATAATTGACATGAGGGGTCACACCTGTGCCCGGAAATACAAGGACTCTGTTTTGCACCTTTTGGCAGCAAGAGGTTCCTTAGTTAGAAATTAACTGGCAAAACAGTGCCAAGGTGCTGGGCTTTTTCTTGGTCACTGACAAGGACAGGGTGAACTCAAGGAGTCAGGCAGAAGCCCGTATCTGAAGCCAGGGGGCAGGAGGACAAAAAGGATGTTCATTGCCCCTGCTGGGATGTGCACCTGTCCCGGAGAGGCCACCTTTCTGAAACACCGCACCCTCATGGGATCAGCCACCCCTGTTAGGGTCCAGACATGAGCAAGAGGGGAGCTGAGAGTGGCTGAAGGTCAGAGCCAGAAGATATTCAGACATCATTGAACCTGACCTTCTCTGTGAAACGAGAAATCTGAAGTCTAATGAGTGGAGGTCCCTTGGGAGGTGGAATAACTTTGCGATTAATAGACCGACTTGGAGACAGTCAATCTGAATCCTGGATCTGCCGTTTATTGTTTGCCAGTGGGTTCGATTCTTAACCTTCCTGAGGTCAGTTTCCTCATCTACAAAATGAGAATGCCCATCTTCCACAGTTGTCATAGTTTAAAGGAAATGATGCAATTAAAGACACGCAGTGATGATAATATTTGTGGAGGCCTGCAAATGCTGCTTGGGTGCTGTACAGTCACCGAGGTAGAAAATGACAGAGCCTGAGCTACAACCCATGTCTCCTGACCCAGCTCCACATTCGTTGGCAATCCAAAAATCAGTGTAAGAGTGGACGTTATCATGTTAAGAAAAATCAAATGTTTGTGAACTTGGGCTGAACAGGAGATATAACCGTGACCCTGCACTGACTTTTCCAGGACTTTTCCCATCCTGTCCCATTCAGTGGCAGGGAGCCCATCGGCGCTGGTGCAGTCATCTCCTTGGGATAATGTCATAGGAGCGGAATTTCTGCATCAAAGAACTCCCAAACAGCACCCCAGAGAGATTTTTAGAAATTAGTTTGCAATCCCACCAACACTACTCACCAGTCCTGAGCCTTGGTAACCTCTTTCATCTTTGCCAAAAAGATAAGTGAGAAATACCTCATTGTTGCTCACTTTTGCAATTCTCTGATGAAAAGAGAAATTATCATCTCTTCTTTTATTTACATTTATTCTTTTTTTTTTTTTTTTTTCCTGAGCTGTTTATATCCTCTGTCTTTTTCACGAGGCCTTGTCCAAACCCTAGTCTGGTGTCTTTAAAGATTTAAAGAGGGTGACCCCAGGCAGCATCTGGAGTCGTCTGGGCAAAGACCTAGGCAGGAAAATGGGGAATTTGGGTTGGAATCTATTAATAAGTGTAATAACCATGTTTTCTAGTTTCTGTATTTGATGCTTTCACACCTCAGGGTCTTGTGACCCAGCAGGGACTGCCCCTCCCGGGGCCAGCTAATTACTGCAGATAGCAAACAACTCACCTGTGAATGTGCCTTTCATTTGCAAACAGACCTATCTAAAGCCCATAACCCCCAGCCCCTGGGCTCCTTTACGGGGTTCTCAAACTCAGGGCCACTACCCCGTGCTCTAATCACCCCAGGGGACCAGAGACCAGGTAACTAGAAACAATGCCTGTGCCCTGGAGCCCTGGGAAATTATTCAAACTAGCCAACCCTAACCCTGCTTACCCTGCTGCTCCCATTCCTTCCTGCAGAAACCACAAAAATGGCTCTTGCCAGCATTTGCACCTTGTTCTCTTTACTTCCTGACCGACCAAGCCCAGTGCTGCCCTGGAGGCTTCCTCTCCTGGGACATGACGTGCCCCTGCCTCTCGGGATCTGCGGTATAACAAACTATCTTTTCAATGGCGTCTCCTGCTTTGTTGCTCACCAAGATCACCAAAGACATCCACGTTGCCAAATTCAATCAATATTATTCTCTTTATTTCCAGGGTAGTGCTCAATACAAAGCTGTTTTTGAATGAGCCTTACTCTCTCAGCTGTTCCTTCTTGAAACTCTCTTCTCCCCTAACTTGCAGACACGGGGAGAAGACTGGATCTTAAGGATCCTGACAGCTACCGCCTACTGAGAGCTTCTCTTGTGCCAGTGTTGCGTCCATTGTCTCAAACAATGAAACGCAGCAACCTGCGGTACACCGAAGACTGAAGTTCAGAGTGGTTGAGTAACTTCCCCAAGATTACATAGCTAGCTAGTGCTAAATACAGACTAAACCCCAAATCTCACTCGCATTTATCCCTACGATATACTGCATTCCTTGTAAAGAATATTCCATGCCTGGCTGTGACAAGGCCTTAGAGGGACAAGTGGTTTTAAGTCTTTTTCGAGAGAGTGAAGCTAAAGGGTAGCGAGTTTTGACAAACTGATCAAACAGAACATTAAGGGTTAGAATGAGAGGTTGGCGTGTGTTGGAAAGTGGCAGGAAATTAGCCAAAGGAGGAGTTGGGAGTTGATACTCCCAACAGAGGAGTATCAACTGTCCCCCCCGACCCCCGCCTATCTGAGCCCCCACGTCCTGAGGCTCTAGTTACACCTGGGGAACCTGCAGGCGGCACACCCATTCTCTGGCTCATGGCCTGCCAGGGGCTCTGTTCCACGTGATTAGTCCCAGCAGCCCCCACGGACCCCTCCTTCTACTGCCAGCCACATGGTCTTACGGCCGAGGCAGGTGAACCTTGCACCGTGCCCTGAATACTAACACCTGCCCCTGTCGGGGCACCTTGTTCCCGTGAGTACCAGAGCCCCAGGCGGTTCCCTGCTTTCTCTGAATGTGGACGGGCCGATTGGGTGAAGGGGTGATATGGTGGGAACTGGCTCTGAAGGCCTGAAAAGGCCTGAAAAGTCTTTGCCCTACATGACAGGTGGGAAGTGGGGAGGCCCAGATGGTTTGTGGAGACCTTGGTCCCTAAAATAATGCAGCCCTTCTCTTCTCAAGAGAAGGCGTATCATCACCTGATCGAAATGACACAAATCAGCAGTGTGAGTCTGTGGTAGGCTGAATAATGACCCCAAAATATGTCCACATCCTAGTCCCCGAACCTGTGGATGTTGCCTTACAGGGCAAAAGGGACTGTGCAAGTGTGATTAACAATCTTCAGATGGCGAGATTACCCGATTATCCGGGTGGGCTGGGTGCAATTACAATGGTGCTTACAAGAGGAATGAGGGGAGGAGTCAGAGTCAGAGGGAGTAGGAGACATGAGGATGAAACACGAAGAGTGATTCTGGGACAGAACCATGGGCCTGGTAATGCAGGCAGCCCCCAGAAGCTAGAAGAGTCAAGGCAAAGGAGTCTTCCACAAGGGACCAACTCCGACAGCATCTTGACCTTAGTCCAGTGAAACTGATTTCTGGCCTCCAGAATGCAAAGAGAATAAACTTGTGTTATTTTAAGCCACTAAGTTTGTGTTCATTTGTCAGAGCAACAATGGGAAACTAATACAAACTCCAGTTTGGATCTGTGCACAACTGTCAGCAGCTCTGCCTGTTGGGATGACTATGGAATCGTGCATCTCTCATCTGATATGGAATTTTTCATTTGATCCATGGGCATTTATAGAGCATCTACTGTGTGCTAAGCAGAGTTCTAGGCAATAGGAATACAGCAAGAAATAGATATGCCCACTCTCACGGGCCTTACATGCTACGGGGGGAAGCACGCAATATACTATTGCATAACACAATAATAAGACGTTGTCAAATATTGACCTCCGGGAAGGAAGAGGTGGTGACATTTGAGCTGAGATTTGAACAATGAAAAGGACACCGCTGTGTGAAGACTGGGGTTGGTGGTGGGGGGAGCGTATTCTGAAGGATGTGGACTTAGGCAGAGGGAACACAAGCAGAGAGAGGAAATTTAGCTCATTCAAAGAATAGATGGGGAGTGCGGCTAGAGCCCAGAAAGTGAGGGAGAGCGGGAGGAAGAGAAGAGATCCATGGGGCCAGACTTTCAAGACCTTGAAGGCATGACAAGCAGACTGGATTTTACTTTAAAGGCAATAAAGATGTTGTTACAGGGTTAAACAAGGTGATGGTTCAAGTGCTCACGG
Source organism: Indri indri (assembly GCA_004363605.1). Lineage (NCBI taxonomy): Eukaryota > Metazoa > Chordata > Mammalia > Primates > Indriidae > Indri > Indri indri. The sequence continues at coordinate 34,784 of RJWJ010010217.1, forward strand.
CTACAGCTTTTTAAAAGATGGCCCCAGCAGCTGCATGGAATACGGAGGTTTTGGTAGAGCCGGGGGCAGGAAGAGAGTGGCAGCAAAGAGACCAATCAGGAGACTTCTGCAGCTGAGACGTGGAGATAAAGTGGGTGGAGTCACGTGGAGGGGAAGTGGGCGGAGTCATGTGGAGGGGAAGTGGGCGGAGTCATGTGGAGGGGAAGTGGGCGGAGTCATGTGGAGGGGAAGTGAGCAGAGTCACATGGACTGATAAGTCACTTTTACGGTAGTAAAAGGAAAGCAGGCATTTGAGGATGGTTCTGGCATTACTGCTTGCGTGAGTGGGTCGCTTACTGAGATGTGAAAGTGTGGGGACAGGTTTGGGGTTGGATCATTTTCTTACTATGCCAAAATGCAGTGTAAGCAAATAAATCCACCTCATTTGCAAGGTTTAGCCGAACTCTGGGGACCCTAACCTGGTAGGAGGGGATATGCATCGTGGTTAAGTGCGCAGTCTCTGGAGTGAGATTGCCTGGGATTTTATCTCAACTGCTTTCTAGCTGTGTGATTCTGACTCGTTGCTTAACCTCTCTGTGCCTCGGTTTTCTCATCTATAAAATGGGGTTAATCAAACCTAACTTCCAGTGATGTGAGAACTAGATGAACGCCTCGCGTGCTGTAAACACTCACTCTGTGTTGCTATTATGGCTTCCCTTCCCACTGTCTGAATTCCAGGCCAAACAGAGCTTGTAAGGCAGCACCAACGAGGAAAAAGAGGTAACGAGTACAACAAGGCCAAAGACATTCAGGAGCTTTATTATCCAACCCCCACCTGCTCCAAAACAGTCATATATACTTTTATTGGAATAGATCCACTCAGAAAATGATGCCAGGACCTGAAAATAGGCATCTTTTGTCCCAGTCTTGGAGAAGCTAAAGTTCTTCCTTGACTTTTGGTTTCCTCTCTTGTTTTGGAGGTGCCTTTGGCTTAGCCACCACCACCACCACCTCCTCAGCTGTTTCCTTCTTCTCAGCTGGCCCCCCCAGCTCGGTCACATTCTCCGGCTCAGACAACTGCTGTTCCGGTAACTCTTTCTCCACAGTAGATATCTCCTTTTCCTCAGCTAATATCTCCTCTTCCATCACTTCGTTTTGCTCAACAGACAACAGCTATTAAGGAAAAGGTGGACCAGAGGGAGGGAAGGAAGAAGGGGATAAAGAAATAAAGAGACAAGAAATATGTGATAATTGTGATCGTTATTGACAAGGCTTCTTTTTCTGGAAGTACCCAGAGAGAATCAGTCTTTGGCTTGCAGGCTCCTCAGAGATGCTACAGGTCTGTTTGGCTTAGGTGGTAAAGTGTCCAGTGTGGCTTTGCCTTTCTGGTAAGAGGATTTTGGGGGAAACCACTCTTCCCCTATACACTAAGTCCACAGGTGTGGCAGCCCCACCCCTAGCTCCAGGACTGGGCAGATGACTGAGGCTTAGCGAATGTGATCCCCATCCAGGAAATTTTCTGGGACTTCTAACAAGTAGGTGCTTTCTTTCCAAGTTGGGATGATGTTATTTTGGAGCTCTGGGATAATCTTTGACCCTCTATGGGGGAGCAACTGCTTGAGAATGAAGCCCACATGGAGGAAGACAGACATGGGAAGACAGAAAGTGAGGTCGACCCTCTGGATTCACCCATGCTTGACGTTCTACCAGGTATGTGGGATAAATTCCCACTGCTGTTTAAGCCAAAGAGTGGTGTCTCTGACATTTGCAACTGAGAGTCCCACCTAATATAGATGGAGCCTTCCAGAACATAGCTAGAAGGCAGAATCCCATCAAGACATGGGGCTACCATCTTGGGAGAGTGGGCCAAGGCAAACAGCCTTAGTAGCTGTGTGTTAAAGGCTTTCCGGATGTTTCTAAGTCTGCTGTTCCTGCTTGCTAATGGTAAGTGCCCTTGAAATAAAGGTGACTGGTAAAGTCTCCCAAACTGGATGGTTGTCCATCCATTCTCAACTATCTCTAGAAAGCACAAGATTACGGAACCCTTGGCACACTCTCTTATAGTCAACTGAGTTCCTGGTAACTCTGTGTGGGACAGAATAATCCAGGGCGTTGTTGTTACCCCTTACCTCATCCTCAACCCTGGTCTTGACTTGGCTCTCCAGGAAGTCAGAGAAGCCCTCCAGGGTATGTTCTCCCTTATACGCGACGGCCTAGGAAGAAAGCAGACAGGGTCAGGGTGGGAGCCTCTGCCAGTGAGTGCTCATGAGCTGCTATAGAGGTAAACCAGGGTCACATTCCTAACAACCTGGGCACACTGAGCAGGTGCCTAAACCTCTCTGAGCCACCATTGCCATGGGCTCTAAGATAAGGACAACAAAAATTCCTCCACTATAGAGTTGTGATGTAGTGGATCAGAGAGTGGACTATAAAACTACATAACCAGGGCTTCCACCTCAGCTGCATTACTTAGTGATGTGGTCTGGTTGCTTAACTTTGATAACTCAGTTTCCTCGGCTACAATATGGAGATAGCCGTAGTACCTACCTCATAGTGTTGTTATAGGAATTCAATGAGTTAATATAGGTAAAGCGCTTAAAAGAGTGCCTGGCTCCGTAGTGTGCACTGCTTATCATTATTCTAAGAGGAAGAATGGTTATTATTTTACAGAGCATCTGGCACATGGTCAGTGCTCAGCCATCACTAGTTCCCTTTCCTCTTGAAGCTGCTTACCACCCACTGGTTCTCTAAACTCCTGCTCAGGTAACTTAAGATCGTGACCCTTAGCTCATCCTCTCAATCCAGCCTCGGTTTCCATGACTCCCCCATGTGCATCTTCTGCGCCAGGAGGACGCAGTGCTGTGGTCATCCTTCCGCCCGCCTCATCCCACCTGTAGTGCACAGCCCCTCCGCTAACGTGATTTAAATGCCCACCATTCTCCAGTGTCCCGTGTCTGCCTGGAGACTTCCCATCATGCCTGCCCTCCAGAATCTTCCCCTCTCGATTCCAGTTGCATTAGAGCTGGACCCACACTGTGGCGACTTCTCCCCCACACTCAGCCATACTCTTCTGAGGAGCAGGGACGTAGCCTCACGCTTCTTTGATTGACACCCTTCCCCACACGCCAAAGCGTCCCAGAGAGTGTGTTCCATCAGCACTGGTGGTGGTTGGCGACGATCACCCCAAGGTGTAAAAGACATTGTCTCTAGCGTGCGTCTTCCTTCATCGGGTGGCACCCCACCCCCAGCAGTCACATGAGAGATCCCCCGCCCCCATATTCCATTCAGTCTGGGTAGAGCTCAGCCCCAATTCTAGAGGGAACCATGTAACACAGGCCCGACCACCAAAACACCCACATCCACTTGGCCACAGTGACTGTCTCCGGGATGAGCAAACAGCCCCAGTTATAGTGAGTCTTAGAGCTTTCGTGGAAACTACTGGAAAATACTCTTTGGCCTTGGACGTGAGAGCATGAGAGGTGCTGAAGCTGAGAATGAAGCTGGCTTGGTAGAAAGCACAGCTGGAAGAAACCGAGTCCCGGATGATAACATTACAACATTCTCAGGCATGTGAGTCCCAAGAGCCCCTCACTTGTTGAGAGTCGATGGGGAAAAGCCTGAAGAACGGGTACCGGTCCAGGTATGTCAGCTGAATGTCATTTGCTGTGATGTCGATCTTGGCGATGGTGACCGTGGAGTGGTTTTGATACTTTCTGCCCAGCTCCTCCAACAGCGGGAACAGCGCCCTACACTTTTCTGACCAGGGCGCATCTGGAAGAGAAGGGCCATTGCTCAGGCCACGCGGAGAAAGACTCAGAAAGCCGCCCTGGCCCCGGCACACCCGCCTGTGTTGCTTTGCAAACTGCCCTCCCTCTTTCTTTTAATCGCATACTACGTTATTTTTACATATCAGCCATAACAATACCAGATTGTTATTAAATACATTAGAAAAAAGAATTAGCCTAAACCCCTCCCATCCAAATACTAACACTTTTAGCGTGTTAATGTTTTCTTCTATTCTTTGTTTTTTTTAAAAAAAATTCCTTATTTTAACATAGTGTTCCACTCCATTAGAAGAAGAAAGCCAAGAACAATATTTATGCCAGATGATTCCTTCTGTTCTGCCAAAAAGCATGTGCACATGTATGTGTGTGTGTGTGTGTGTGTGTGTGTGTTAGTTATAGCACAGGGGTTTTCCAACAGAGGTTAAGCTACTTATTCAAGGTCACCCAGTAATTAAGCAGAGGGAGTGGGATTTGAAGACAAGATGCTTTGACTTGTGACCATTCTAGCACAAGCATAGTAATGATATAATATAATATAACATAATATGAATATAAATATGAGATGCCTTTTAGTCCAGTGGAGGAGAACATGCCCAAAAAGTGAACAGATGTGCCCAAGAAGTGTGACAAGTACAACTATCCCCTAGAAAGGGGACCCCAAACTTTCTTGTGGGCAGGTCTTTGATCTTTGAGTTCAGCCCAGGCACCCGGAGCTCGGGAGAGACCAGCTTCGACGGGAGGAAAAGCAACCCTTACCTGCTTGTCCTTCCACTGAAGCTTGGAGTTCAAAGTTTCTGGCTCTGTGGGAGGAATGGCCTCAAGGACCCCAGACACTCCATGCCGGGATGATCACCCCCCATTTACAGACCAAGTGCCTGAGTGACCATCCCCCCTGCCGGCAGCAGCCCTGGCTGTCCCCCTGGAGCCCAGCAGGTCCTGCATCTGAACAGGAGGGGCCATAATGGCCACAGCCCCAGGGGGCCAATCCTCCAACCCTGCTTCCAAGAAAATGAGGCTGCTTTTGCCTTTTACCAGAGCCAGATGGGCATTCTCATAACTTCTAGTGTCACGTAAGTACAGAAAGGCTGCACCTAGCCTGTCATTTAAGGCAGCAGATTGAGGTAATTCAGCCACACAGACCTTAAATGCCTCGCTCCGAGGGTAAGAGCCCATGTCAGTGAGATTTTAAAAGGTCTGTGTGATGCAGTCCAGCCCTTGCTTTACCTTCAAGGAAGCAATGGCATCAGAGCTTGCTTTAAAATTTTTGCCTTGCTGTGTGACCTGGGTAAGGTAATTAACCTCTCTGAGGTGGGGTTCCCTGATCTGTGTCATGGGGAAGGTTGCCATACCTTCCTCACAGACTTGTTGTGACACACCTCATTAGAGCAGGCGTGTCCACAGCAAACTCATGCCGGGCTCATTGTAAGTTCTTATTGTTAAAATAAAAGAGGTGTCTGAAGTTAACTTCAGCGTCACCTTCCTCTGTGTCTCAGGGTAGAAGAGAATGCTTCTGGCTTTGGCTCTCACATGCAAATCAGAAACCCTCAGAAAAGGGCAGTAGTCCTTAGGGGAGCGGTAGAAATAATTATAACAATAGAAAAAATAAAAGCAATAATAGTTGTCATTTATCAAGTGCTTACAATGTGCCAGGCACTGTGCTAAGTCCTTTACATGAAGGATTGGGGTCCCCACCTCTTAGGGGCCATTTGATAAGTCACATAAAGCCAGAAGCTAAGGAATTCCATAGCTATAGTTATGAGGGTAGGTGCTGGGGCCAGACTGCCCCAGTTCAAATCCTAGTTCCAGCACTCACAGGCTACATGATACCGAAGAACTTTCTTTGTCTCCGTGACTCTGTTTAGCCATCTGTAAAGTGGGAGCAATAATAGTTGCTACTCCGAAAAAGATGTTGTGAGGATTAAATGAGATAATACACGCAGTGGCTCAGTGGGACCTAACTTGCACTGCAGCACCCAGTCAAACAGTGTTAGTCATCAGCGCTATTGTTGTGAATAGCCACAGGCCTGGATTATGTGAAAGGCATTTCATACAACATTCCAAAAATTAGATTTTTGAGGATAGAGTTGCATTATTGTAGCTGATAGCACCTTGATCCAATCTTTTGGGAATCCGAACACTACCCCTGGTGTGGTGCATCAGTGGGTTTTGGAGATTTTGGTGCCCAAGAATTCAGGGGCAACACTTGAAAAGTAATGTGGGGACCCACTGTGTCCTATCCCCCTGTGGAGGTACTCACAGAACATCACAAACACATCCTTTTCCTTGTCGAAGACGACGATTTTGAAGTTCTTCCCCACGAGCTGCTTAACCAGTCCCTGGTCCCAATATTTTGGAATGTCTTCACTGGATCGATGTTTCTAGGAAGCAAATTCAAGAGAGCTAACAGTCTGCAGAAAGAGGTTCAGAACTGGGGCTTCCCACCCTGATTGAAAACAACTAAAGGTTTTTCTCTTGTTTTTTTCACAAGCACCTTGGGAAAGACTTTGAAATGCTGAGATAGATGGTGAACTTGATGTGAGCCTTGATTGACCAGGGCAAATGGGTTCCAGAGGGCTGGGGAGGAGACAGAGCTCCGACCTTTCTTTCTTTCTTTCTTTCCCCAACCCCAGGCTCTGGAAAGGACTTAAAGATTCTTTCAGTGGGAGCGTAAAGGGGGTGGGGTATGGGCGTGGGAGATGGGAAATGGTGAAAACGATGGAGAGCTAGGAATGGGTCCTATCAGGGAGACCGCATAGGTCCTGTGAGGGATGCTCATTTCTGTTCCAAGGAAAACAAGGAGGCCCCAGTATAAAGACTTCTATTCTCTTGGGGATACACCGGTGGAGTACTCTGCTGAGAGTGACAGTAGGAATGGCTACTGGAGGAGAAATAGGCTCTGAGATTAAGAAAATTAGCACACTAAGAGAGATTTATGAGCAGAGATGCCAGGATGCTTCTGAGCGTCCGTGGAGGTTTAGTTTGTGACATCACGAAGCCCGCCGGCCTCATGGTGATGTTGCTTCTCTCCAGCATTAGCCTGGAAGCAGTGGGGACGTTAAGTGGGTCCAACCAGAGTTGGAATTTTGCCTGGTGAGTACCACAGGGTGTACAGGAGGTGGGGGGTGGAGGGGAGAAAGGAGTCGAGGGGACCATCATGAGAGCAAAGAACTGTGGAATGCAGGTTCACGGACAGGAGCACTAAAGAGAGTGTGCAATGGGACCGGGACATGGGAGGCAGCGAGAAGGTTGAGGAACTGTAGCCATGTGGGTACTGGAGAAGGGAAACCCGGCATTCAGAGGGGCCACCCTCCCTAGGGTGCGGATGTGACAGCAAGTAGCTGAGATGGCAGGAACACGCCCACTATTGGAGAAGAGAGAACAGGGTTGTAGATACTGACATCTCTGGGAATGACGGCAGAGTAGGGTAGGGGCAAGTCTGCCATCAGGAGCTTAAGCCCCAGAGGGAAGGGAGGTGACCAGGGACAGCGACCAGGGGGTGGGAGCATGCAGTCCAACATCCACGAGCACAGGACGCAAGGAACTGGGGTTTTGAAGGCAGAAGGAGGAGAAACGGCTAGGAAGTGGCAAGGAGGATAGCAGCCTCCCTGCCTGGCCCGTGACAGTGTGTGTAGGAGATGAACAGCTTCCACCTGAGCAGGCTGCAGGGGCAGCCATGTCTCGGGGGGAACAGACGGAAGGTATTGGAAGCACTCAGAGGTCAGGGGACCACAGAGTTTGGTTTGCCTGGAGAGTCTCAATTTACTCTTCTTGTTCTAGAATATTTTTAAAGAATGCCCCTTTACTCTCAAAAGTGTCCCAGTTTGGAAAAACATTAATAATTAATATGGTGGCCTTACTCAGCAGGATAGTTGAGGATACAGCAAATGCTAAATAAACAGTGCGTGATGCTGCATTGCACGGCTACCTTTCTGCAGCTTCTCCTCCCTGTCGGCAAAACAGGCCCCCTTCTTACCCCATCCAGCCAAGAGGTCCCTAAAGCCTTTGAGGCTAAACCCTGATTGACCTATGTGTTCCATCCCTTCCTGGCCCCCGAAGCAAGCATCTACCCTTGGGCCAAGTAAATCTTTAACATCGAAGCTGATAGGAGGACAAAATCCTCCTTTCCAAGAATAAGGTGCCTACATTTCTACTGGCAATTCCTGCAAAGGAAATGCCTCTATGTTACAACTAAAAAATTACTGGTGGAATTACAGGCTCAGGATAGGTCAAAAGTTGGATAGATTCAAGGTGGGGAGATAGGGGGACTTCTCCTCATTGAGCCAAGAGGTTGATCTCTATTCTGCCTCCGCATTCAGGTTCCCAAAGCCAGCAGAATTACAAGAAAGGGATGATTTTGAGGTTCTGGATAAGTCTTGTCCAAGAACAAACTTACCTTGGCATTTCTACTCAGGAAGTTGAGGCCAAATTTCCTGAGGTTTGTGAAGGTTATCTCATCTGAAGGCATTTTGTACCTGGCACCGGAGCTCAGGTTTAGGAGTTGGACAGACGGGATATTGACCTCTGTGATCCGGAAGTACTCAAAGACACGTCTGCTTCTGGGTTCGTCTGCGTCCACAAGGATGAAAAGTATCTGCCAAATTAAATGAAACTCTTGTCTCGCTGGGTTCTTCACCAAGGGAGGGAAACTGCTGGAAAGCCATGGACTAAAGGAATGCAAATAGTGGGGTCTATGGTGCACCTGTGAAAGATTTGCTAAACGCCCCCTTTCTGTGGGCAGGTGCAGCCCTGCACCCAAATGCACCACAGGCAGCAGCCACCAACCTGGTTTCAGCACCCTTGTGCCATGCACCATCCACACAACTTTAGGAAGTCAGGAAGTCCTGGGCTTCCATCCTGGTTCTATGCCCTAGTTTCCTTATCTGTAAAATGGTGACTATAATAGTGCCTACTGTAGAGGGTTGCTGTGAGAATTAAGTAGGACAATGTAAGCAAAGGTTTGGTTCAGTGACTCACAGGCAGACAATGTTCAGTACACGCTGACTCATTATTATTCAAGATTTTTCTATCAAGGAAATCCACGATTGCATTCACTCAGTCATTCAACAAATATTCATGGAGTGCTTACTACGTGCAAGGCATTTTACCAAGCCCTGGAGATACAGCACTGCACAAAGCAGACGAAATCCCTGCACTCAAGGAGCTTAAGTTCTAGTGGAGACGATAGACAGCAAATGAGTAAACAGACTTAAATTCAACAGCAATGAGCGCCAATCAGACAATAACACAGAGCCTTGTGATAGAGAGGAAATGTCCAGGTCAGGAGATCACGTAAGGAGGTCGGGAGGAGAATGGAGAAGGTAGTATTTCAGCTGGCACCTGGGTGATAGTAGCAAGTCAGGGAACAGTGATGCAGGCGGTGGACACTGCCAGCGCAAAGGCCTGGGGGCCAAACAAAGAGCTGAGAGTGTTCTAGGCACAGAAAAGAAAAGCCCGTAGGGGAGAGACTGACAAAGATGAGGTTGGAGTCTAGCAAGGAGCTTGGATTTAGTCTGAACATGATGGGCGGCCACTAAGGACAGTCAGCTAGAGAGTGACATGATAATCAGTTTTAAAAGATCACTCTGGTTGCAGAGTGGAAGCCGGAGATAAGTTAGAGGCCACAGCAGCCACCTGAGGTCAGATACTTTCGGGTCATTCACCCATCAGAAGACCAAGGGCCCCACGATGCGCTACTCTTCCCAGGTGCTAGGGAGATTGAAAAGCAAAGCAGACATATCAAAACCATTCTTGCAAATGTTCAGCAAATATTGGCTACCTTCTGTTTTCTTGGCACTGGGGCATACGGGTGAACAAGATAGGTATGGGTGTACAATCTGCCGAAACCGTATTAATCCGACTGTTTATCTTTGGCTCTAAACGGATCACAACCAACAAATGGCACTTGGGAAGCTCACAAACTAGGGTGAAAGCCATTTAGAACTTCATCTCCTGATATATGCCAAAATAAATTACAGCTAGATTCAAAAGTTAAAAAAAAAAAAACTGGAAGAAAATATAGCTAAGCATTGACTACTATAAGACAGGAGAAATAGAAAGCAATCAAAATACCACCAATTTAACTACATCAAAAATCTTAAAGTGGAAAATTGGGGAAAAAAAAGTAACTCTTGGAAATATATTTAAAAGAGGACTTTCTGTGATGGGGACCATCCTTCCGAAAAATAATGCGGTGGGCCGTAGCATGAATACGAAATGTGTTCACACGCTAGTGACGTTCTTTATTTTAGGTTTCAAAGTTCTTATTTTGTTTAATTTCAGAATAACTTTTTTCATAAGAAAAAGAAACTGCCATTATCATACTTGCGATAAAAATAAAGAGAAAAATAAGTAAATAGCCCTCATAGTCTGGGTAGTGGTAACTACATTAAACATAGGTACAGCACTTAGGAGAAACTGATTTGTTTCTAATGATGATAATGGTAACGATTGATCATTAGCACCATTTATTATACTTTCACTCATTGCTTTACACACGGATTGTCCGATTCTTACTATAACTTTCCGTTTCACACACAAGGAGATGAAAGCTGAAGGTTTAAGAAGCTCACCTAAGATGACGCAGCTTGTTGGAGGCAGAGGCTTTGAACTCAGTTCTGGGTGATGTTAAAGCCCATAACCTCAGCAGTTACTTGCCAGACATTGGTGCTGCCTCACACTGCAGGCTTTTCTCACTCCCTGACCTCAGGCAGGTGTGGTCTTTTCTCCCCCTCCCCTTCAGGCCAAATTTTATCACACTAGTCACCTACTCTTAGTAGAGTGCAGTCCATCAAGAAAACGGGCAAAACACCATGTTCCCATAGTTATTACAAAGATGAATGAAGAAGGAGGGAAGATTTGGCAACAAAGAGAGAGAAAGATTGTGCAGAAAGAATGGAGGAGGCTGATTAAAAATTAAATAGTAAATAATACATAGCACTGATATGCAAATCAGGAAATTGGCATGCAAAGACATATGCAAATCTTTCCTGACTTCATGTATAACAAGCAGGGCAGGTAAATGACCTCGGGGTCTGCGGGTCTTGGATGCCCATCCAAGAGCCCCAAAGAGCGGTGGCACATTGTACGGACCTTGTTCTGGAATTCCTTTGATGCCAGTTTATAATGCTGAATTATGGTACGGTAGGACTCAGAGCTTTTGGAGACAAAGAGCAGCATGTGGTTCAGGATGTTAAATTCATAAATCAGATCCTTATTCTGAAATTACAAGGAAAACGTGTCATCCCAAGCACACAAAGCCGCCCCAGCTACCTTCTCTTGGGTAAACCTTTGCTCGCTGACCTCAATGTTGTATTCAAGCACAAAATCTGTGAGGTGCTGTTTTATGACTCGAAGGAGGTCTTGTTTGTTGGTATTGTCATTAATAAGCTCTTGACGGTTCACAATCTTTCCCTAAGGCAAAAGAAGAAAAATATTGCAAGGCATCAGCCTGCATGATATAGGCACTTAATAAATATAAATAGCACAATTTTCCCCTTAGATAAAAGAAAAACACCGAGAGAGGGATGGCGGCAGGTGTAGTCCCTAATCCAGGTACTTAATAACTATGAACGGCGGGCAGATTAGTCTGTGGGTGGAACCTGGGTATGTAGCACCTACGAAAATCTCAGATTTATGCAGACAGGGAGTGTAATTGACTGACAACGCCAGCTGTCCTGCTCTGAAATCCATCAGAACATTTGTGCACAGGTGGAGCAGCTTCCCACACCCTACTCTCAGCCAGTAACTGAGGGCGTCAGGAATGCCAAGGCAAGCCCATTCCCAGGAGATCTGGAACTTCCCTGATAGGTGACTTTGATAAAATTTCTTGGAACTCTACTGCAGTCAAAGACTCTTCCACTCAACCCTCCTTCCTTCCAAAGGGTCAGACCTTCATCATGGTCCAATGGCTCTCCCAGTCCCCCAACTCTGTTTGTCTTCAGAGGCATTGCCCCTAATAAATACCAAGCAATCTAATCCTGCTTGGTAACTGCTTCTCAGAAGGACCTGGACTAACACAGGGAAGGATACAATTCTGTGTGTCTCAAGGTCTGTAGGTGAAGAAGAAGGAAGCAGCTACCTATTCCATGTCCTTCTTTTCATCTACACCAATCCCACCCTAGCCCAAACCTCTCACCTGGATTCCTGCAGTGCTTCCCCAATGGACTTCCAACTTCTCCCTTGCTTCTCTCCAATCTACACCTTCCCCCCCCCCCCCCCCCCCCCACACTTTAGCCAGAGGGATGTTGTTAGTACACAAATCTGATTATGTCATTATTTTCTTGCTTAAACACTTCATAGCCCCAGTTCCCTCTGGATAAAGTCTAAACTCTTTGATGGTCATAACAACAGTCTGATACTACTTATTAGAGAGCTCATGCTATGGCAGCCACCGTTCTAAGTGTATTATACGCATTAACTTATTTAATCTTCATAACGTCTCATTGAGCTATGTACTATCATTTCTCCATTTTACAGGGAGGAAATGGAGGCACAGAGAAGTGAAGTAACTTGCCCAAGGTTGCTCAGCTAGCACAAGGTGGAGGCAGGCTTCAAACGCAGGCAGCCTGACTGCAGTGCACCTGCTTTTACCCATTCAGATATACTGAATCTCTCTCAAATGTACTGTCCAAGTTTGCTCTTTGGCTTTTGATTTTGTGATGGGGTTTATACTACAGAACTTTTTTTTTTTTTTTTTTTTTTTTTTTTTTAAGACAGAGTCTCGCTCCATTGCCCTGGCTAGAGTGAGTGCCGTGGCGTTAGCTTAGCTCACAGCAACCTCAAACTCCTGGGCTCAAGCGATCCTACTGCCTCAGCCTCCCGAGTAGCTGGGACTACAGGCATGTGCCACCATGCCCGGCTAATTTTTTCTATATATATATTTTTAGTTGTCTGATTAATTTCTTTGTATTTTCAGTAGAGACGGGGTCTCACTCTTGCTCAGGCTGGTCTTGAACTCCTGAGCTCAAACAATCCGCCCGCCTCAGCCTCCCAGAGTGCTAGGATTACAGGCGTGAGCCACCGCGCCCGGCC
>RJWJ010010218.1:0-47332 GCA_004363605.1 Indri indri
GCAGTTATGCAAATATGGACACTGCTGCGGTCGAAGCCCTTAGAGGCAAACGCCAGATTTATTTCCTGCTGCCTGACCAAGCGTTCTTTGATCTGTGAGACTGGGATAAGAAAAGAAAAAAAAAAAAAAGAAAAGAAAGGAAAGGAAGAGAGGCCTCTTTTCACAGAGATGACAGAGACAGACATGCAAAGCATGATTGAAGGGATGTCAGAACTGTGCCACCCCAAATAGCCCCCTTACCTGCCGATCCCTAACATAGCTTGTAAGTTTGCAATGGAGCTTTGCTCCTTTGAGGAAAGGGATTGTGCCCCATTAAAAACAGGGTGCACCTTGAAAAACAAATGGTGGAGAAAACACAAAGGTCCTTAGGGAGAAGATTAGCACTACTGGAACGGGAATCCATAGGGACGTAGGAAAGTACAAGTCTCACTTACTTCTTGAGTAGTGACAAAAATGAGGTTTTAAAGGCATGCCACGAACATTGGCCCTGTTTAGTCAAGAAGGTATTTCATCAGAGCTGCTTGGTAAGGATGTTCAGGTTGTGCACTGCACACCCAAAGAGGCACCATTTATCACAGTCGAGGCCTCCTGCAGAGGCCCTGATGGCAGTTTTCTGAAGGTGGGGAACACTTGTAAAATGTACGGCTCCACCCCTTCTCTGTGAGAGGGTGTAAGAGCAAGACAAGCAGTCTCCCACTGTGATTGAGAATACAAACCCTGCAGATGGGCATGTTTGCACACTCATGCAGCCTACGTATGAGTGTGTGTGGTGTGTGGATGGGCAATGCCAGAGAGGATATGAAAGGTGATGCAAAAGGCAGTGTGTTGAATATGAAAATGCTAGGAGAACATCGTCATGCTTCTACCGTATGGTAAAACTTCCAGTTTATGGAAAATGCCCAGCTCTGTTAGAAGGTAAAATTTTCTGCCTGTGACCTCTTGAATACAGATTTTATCATGCCTTGTATTTTTTCTTAATTTTCAAAGCTCTGGGTTGAGTAGTTATTAGTACCATCTTCACACACTTCTGGACTATTCTTGACATTCTGGGGAAATTAGTGTGTTTGTTCTTTCTCCCTCTCATACTGAGGTTTTAGTCTTAAGAGCTGCTAAAAGGCTTCGTTTTGCTATGTTCTAGCGGATGCTGGAAACTGCGCCGTCAAATGTGTCATAGACACAAGAGGGCGATGTGTGCTCAGACGTCAGCCTGGGCGAAGAAAAAGGAATTCACTCTTCTCCAAGAATTTTTGGCTTAACTCCCAGACCTAAAGGAGATTAACATAGCGTGTTTTTGGGAGGGATGAAATTCATCCCAAAACCTAATCAAAGAGGCAGAATTTGATGTCGAAGGGTGGAGACAGCCTGCCAGGAGCTTGGAGGAATTCTTATCCTTGGGCTCAGCACTGGGCAGTATCTGGGCTAATGATCACCATAATCGGGACTTGTCTCTGTCTGGATATTCAGAAAAGACAGACGTCAAGACTGCAGAGAATCAGTGGCTGTCTTGATCCCTGCTTACAAAACCTTTATTCTGAGAAAGCCCCTCATTCACAGTAGGAAAATTGGCTGTGTGCTTGTCACGTGCTGGGCTGTCTCCTCAGGGCCCCTGAACAGAGCCCAGAGTAAGACAGCCCGGCCTCTGGGAGGGAGCGTTAGACATTTATCTCCATCTATTGGTTCCTTTTCTCTTGGAGCCAGTCTCAACCAGCAGTATCTGCATCGTCTATTCTTATTCCGAGAGAGAATGCTAATCACACATTCAGCTCCCCTTTCATGGCTGTGGGCCACATTTTTTTTTTTAGAGATTCCATCTGGTTCTAGTTTATCCAACTGTTTCTCAGAGAGTGGCGATTCCAGCAATCTTCTACCAAACGTAGGGGACGATGGAAGTGCTTAGTGTTTGCCATCGAGATGCTTCTGGCTGGGCCTGATCTCACTCCCCTGATTTTTGGGTTCACTCAACAAAGTGAGCAATGCGTGGCCCCTCTTCCGTGGAACCTCTCCTAATCTCTTTAGCCAGAAGCGAGCTCTGACTCCTCCAAAGCCCTGCACACCGTAGCACTTTCGTGGGCGACCATCGCTTCCTCGGATCTGCTGCCCGTAGCACCGTGTTTTATTTCATCACCGCGTTTTTAGTAGTCTAGAGCCTGCTTGGCCATTGGCTATTTTTAAGATTGGAGTTTGAGGAAGGGGGAACTGAAAGGCTGCATCTGTCTTAGCAAACTATTCCCTCCCACACACACACACACACACCCCACCCACTAGCTGGCAATACCCATGCAGTCTCCGCGTGGAAATCCTTTTATCTTGCTGTGAGCGAGATCATCTCAAACTCCACAGGTCTTGCAATCCCCAGTGTCTAGGTACCCCTTTCGAGTCAGGGCAGCCTGTGACAGTTTGGGGTGTATCATTGGCATCTTGTGGCTCACCTTCCAAAAGAGGTCAGAGGGCACAGCAAAAGTAGCTTTCTGGCTGTGACCTATACTTAACCCTCAGCAGGCTTCTGCCAGTCAGGTGGAAGCTCACCCCTCTCCTCGGCTGGCCGCTGTCATGGGGTGACTAGGCGCCGCTCTGCGGCTGATCCTCCCCCGTAATTCGTGTCGCGGCACTCGGTCTTGCCGTTCTCCGGCCCAGTGGCATTTACAGGAGGTCACTGCCGGGACACAGGGAACCAACGTGCGGTAAAAAATGCAACCCGACAGCACCACGTTCCTTACCAGAAGTGGAGCTCTTGAATTCTCTGAGTCGACTCAGAAGAAGTGAAAAAAGACCCCACAGTGAGTTGGATGAGGATGGAAACTGGGTGCGATGGCTTTCGAGTGCTTGGATTAGTTGAATAAGCCGACAATAAGAAGGAAGATGTTGTTCTAAATGAGCTTTGCATTTTGTTCTATGTCGGTTTTAGTGAAACGGTCTAAATTCCGTCAGATGAGCGTCTCTTCATCTGTCAGTGCCACGTCTCTTGCCAGGATTCTTCGTTCCGCCCATCAGGCATGATTTTCAGACTCTGTCTTTCCTGTCAGGAAAAGTTTAATTCATCATTTTCCTCGGGCTTTGAAAGAATTTCTTACTTTAGAGGAAAAGTGGCAGGGATATTTTATGACCAAAAAATGTCAGATTTTTCTTCGTATGTGATCAAAAATTTACGTGTTTTTTTTCTTTTTTCTTTTCCTGCGGGGGGTAATACACACACATGGTATAAAAGTCGAAAGGTTCGTACAAACATACGGTGGAAAAACCTCCAGACTCCATCCCCTCCGTTTCCCAGGCTCCTGGTTCCTCCCGACAACTGCAGATATGAGGGTCTTTCTAGAGATTGTCTCTATAAATTAGTGGAGATATTCTTCATATGTATTTTAAGAACATCATTTTCTAATTTCTAAATCCAGATGCATTTTGAAAAGCAGTATATTAAATATACATTAAAATATACTAAATGTGTAGAAATAGTTTACCCAGTTAAAGCCCCGGTTCTGGACTCCATAGCTTGTTTTTTGCCGGCTCCCTCTAACAGAAATGTGACTGAACTTGTAATCTATCTGGAAGCGCCGTGGGTCCTCCGGAGCCTGCCGCGGCGTGTTTCTTGTCCTTTACCGCCTGTCTTTCCTGAGTTATGGCCATTAGTCATTTCCCTTCGACACGGAGAGAAGGACCTCAAATCTTGAAAATGGCTCAATAGCGGAGCTTTTGTTATTAAGACCTGGGAACAAAGCTGGTTGGGGATCCAAGTGGCCACACTCGGTCCCTGGGGCACAGTGGCTGGATCTGGAGAATCAGCTGGATCTGGGAGGACACAACTTTTATGGTCCTGAGGCTTAGAGTTGAATGCAGCCACGTGGATGTTTGTGTTTGATACTTCCAGGTGTCTGAGAGAAGAGCCTGATTCCCTTGCTAGGGGACTTGCCCAGGAGTGGATGTTTACTGGTGTCCTGCTTCTCCTCCTCAGCCCAGAGAGGGCAGCGATTCCTGCGCCTGTCCTCTGCCTGTGTTGGAGCCACTACTGTAAGAATTGTGACTGGTTGATCACTCAAGTGCTTCTAAAACCCCTCAGCTCCCTAAATCTCGATGTAGCAACACCCTCACTAATTTCTCAGCTGCCTTTCTCAGTTTAACCACTTCTGACTGAATGCTTTATTTATAGGTTGACAATTCTTGGTACCCTCAGGCAGCCAAATGTGTCTGTCACCGAGCTAGGGACCCGCCCCCTCATGGCTGCAAGCTGTGCCGCTGGTAAGGGATTCTGGAGAAAGGAGGCGGGTCCTTTGTTTGGGTCTGTTAATGCTGCAGAATGTATCTGGGTTCTTCGAGGGAGAGACGTCTTGTCTCTTTCCTCCTCATTCCCTCCCGTTGACTATTCAGGAGAAAGTGTATGAGGCCTACTGTGGAGAAATTATTAAGTCCAAAGATGTTAAGCCTTTTGAATTTTATTCAATTCCAACCATTCAGGGCAGCAACTCAAGCTGGCCATTCCTGCTCTTTAAGGAGAAGACACACAGTGGGGGAAGACAAGCAGCTGTGTCCAAGGAAGACAAGTTAGCCACACTGTCTTCTTAGATCCCTGGGGCCTGAGTAATCCTGGGGGTTTTCTGGTGGAGTCTTAAGGCTCTAGTTATTCCATTCCGGCTGCCTTTTTTTTCATTTGGTTTTCCATCCACAGTCAAGCAGACGTGAAACCAACCTGCCAGCTCCTATCTCAAACCCACCAAGAGAGACGTGGGGGTTTCCTGGGGTTTTATTTTTACCTATTGCTCCCCAGGCAGAAGTTCCATTACACAGAGGCATTTCTCAGTGCATGATCTAGTTTGCGTATCAACTGTTAAGGAATAAAGAAGCCAACAAGACCTTGACATTGAAGCCCCAGCTGAGTGCAATGATGCATGCCTATAATGGCTGGAGGCCCCTGAATCCCACCTCTTATTTCTGTCGGCACTGCTCCCACACAGACGGAAAGGAGTCGGAGGGAAGCATTCTCCTAGTAACCGCTTGGAGTAGAATTTCTTCCTGCAGGGGAGCAGAGGAGAGAGGAGTGAAGGTTTGTAGGTCCTACTTCTCTTCACCTCATGGGGAGGCTTCGCTGATCCCCACAGCTAAAATGCCACCACCTGTACCCCTTCACCATCCATCTCTGTACTCTCGCCTGGCTTTATCTTTGCTGTCTGCGCCCTCCCCACCTCCCCTCCCCTACAGGAACGTGAGCGCCCTGAGCACAGGGTATGTCTGATTCACGTACTGCTGTATCGTTTGTGGGCACACAAAGACTATTTGTCAAACAAATAGGGAACCTCTGCTAATGCCAGGCACTGTGTCGGACCCTGTCCATGCACTCACTATACATTTAGCACAGGTGACATTTAACACAGGACTGGTACTGGTCTGCGGCCTGTTACGAACTGGGCCTCACAGCTGCATTTATAGCTGCTCTCTAACTTCACTGACTGAGCTCCGCCTCCTGTCAGATCAGCTGAGGCATTAGATTCTCACAGGAGTGCGAACACTATGCAAACTGCACATGCGAGGGATCTAGGTTGTGTCCTCCTTATGAGAATCTAATGCCTGGTGAGCTGAGGCGGTGATGCTAGTGCTGGGGAGTGGCTGCAAATACTGATTATCATTAGCAGAGAGGTTGCATTATGGTGAGTTGTACAATTATTTTATTATATATTACAATGTAATAACAATAGAAATAAAGTGCACAACACATGTAATGTGCTTGAATCATCCTGAAACCATTCCCCCCGACTCTCTCTGCCTGTGGAAAAATTGTTTTCCGTGAAACCAGTCCCTGGTGCCAAAAAGGTTGGGGACTGCTGATTTAAGGCACCCAGTCTGTGATATTAATACCTTGCTATGGCAGCTTTAGTAGACTAATGGTTATTTTCACACTACAGCAGTTGGGAAGTTGAGTAGTTGCAACAGAGGCTATATGGTGAACAAAGCCAAAAATACTCACTAGCTGGCTCTTCACAGAAATTGTGTGCCAACCCCTGGTGTAGACAATGGTTTCAAGGTCGTATAGCTGGTCCATTCCTGAGTCAGCATTTGAACCCCAGTCAGCACCAGTGAATCCTGTGCCCTGCCCTCCCCCTGCGGGCATACGGCCTCTCCTCAGCCAGGAGAACTGAAGCAAAAGGGTAAAGTCAGCACAGCTCTTTTCTTCAGTTCATGATCTGTCCTGTGGGCAGCTGTTGTGGGGAAATGCTGAGTCATAAATAATTCTTACGTTAATGCCAAGGCAGCCGGAAGGGGAACGTCAGTAGGATATGTTATTTCAAATAAGTGCAAATTTCATAATTCAGCCAATTTCTGTAGACCATTTCTTACAGCAATAGTTCCTTCATTTGAGTTATGGTAAATTCTGATCATTTGCAAAGGTAGACAAAATGTACCTTCATTTGCACATGCGACCGAGATACGTCCATGATATGGAAAGGGCCAAATGGACCAGTGCAAAGAGAGGAACAATTGATCTTATTTATAAAAACTGACCCTCGTGTCTTTAAATCACCCAATACAATGGCAGTATTGTGACATTCTTTGTTTAAGCTAGTAATCGAGAGGCTCCAGGAAACTTCAATTTCTGCTAAACAGAATGGCTCATTAGTGTGATTTTATCCTCTCGGAAATGTATCACAGAAGTCAGCTGTCGCAATTGGCTTCGTTCCCACAAAGGCCCCTTCTGGGCAGCGCCCAGAGAAGCAGGGGTTGCCGACACCAGTGTCCACAGGGCCAGGCTGGCGGGTTAAAGAAGGAAGCCAGCCAGGTGGAGAAAGCGGCTGCCCTGCCACCACCCACGCCACCCCTGCCACCCCGTCCCCTCCAGCCCACTGTGGCCGTGAGGAAACAGCCCAGCTGTTCCCAAATCTTCTGCTTTTTCACAAGAAGCCGGAAATTCAGATTTGATCTGAAATTTCCCAATCTCTAAATTTTAGCAACCAATTACAAAGAAAAGAAAAGAAAACCACCTAGGCCAGACAGGTTTTGTCTGTGGGTTGGACCCTGCCATGGGCCCTCTGTTGATGACTCCTGCTCTGGTCAGACTATATGACAAGGGTGAAGGGTGAAATCGGCCTGAACTCGTGTGTGCTCGTCATCACACATCTCGAAATCTCTCTTCAATGCGTGGTCTTCCCACGTGCGTTTCTGTGCCTGTGTCTGACCCATCCAGTCTCGCACCCAAGTTCTCTTCCCTTTATTTCTGGATACTGAAATTCTTGGGGTTATCTAAGCCACTGCTGTTGGAAATGTCAGCATCTGAATCTCATGTTCCCAAGCAAGGAACTGCTGGCTGAGTTAGGTCAGCAGGAAGGAAGGGACTGGATTTTTCTGTCACCGTGACAATGTTTTCTAAACCTGGAGTGAGGCTTCCTGACTCAATCTCTGCTGCTCTACACATAGGAGTTGCCAAGGAACAGAAGAAGGGATACTAAAAATACAAGCTTTGCCATCTCTCTGTTCTTTTTTCTTCAAATCTTTTCTCCAGAAACTGCCTCCAGTCACTCTTGAATTTCCATTTGTTTTTCTCATTTCTTCATTCATTCATTCACTCAATAAACATTTATTAAGCAAATAATGTGTGCCAAGTACCACCTTAGGTGTGAGAGGGCCAAGATGAGTCAGACTCAGTCCCTGCCATATGGTGACGTGGTGTTATGGACTGAATATTTGTGTCCTCCTCAAATTCATATGTTGAAATATTAACCCCCAAGGTGATGGTATTAGGGGGTTGGGCCTTTGGGAGGTGATCAGGTCATGAGGGCAGAGCCCTCGTGAATGGGATTAGTGGCCTTATAAAAGAGGTCTCAGAGAGCTCACCTGCTCCTTTTCCACCACGTGAGGACACAGTGAGAAGGAGGCCATCTATGAACCAGGAACAGGCCCACACCGGATGCGAAATCTGCCAGCACCTTGATCTTGAACTCCCCAGCCTCAAGAATTGAGAAATAAATATTTGTTGCTTAGGCCACCCAGCTTAGCCTCCTGAAGGTACTAAGACATGCAGGTTCCTGGTTGATCCAGAACTGAGGCTCAAGCATGTCTGGTGACCACAACTCCCACATATATAATCCTTCTCCCTCACCACCCCCTCCCAGGTATGGCAAATTTGGCTTGGAAGGGTGGCAGTAGGCAATAGATATAAATGGAAAGAGATACCATGGGGTTCCTTAGGAGAAAATTTCATCATGGTGGGTGCCTTTAAACCAAGCAATAATTTCTGCAAAGGCATTTCTAAAAGTTATTTTTATTTTTCTTAATTGGCTTTATATTTTAGTGCAGTTTTAGGTTCAGAGCAAAATTGCAATTCCAGAGAATTCTCACATACCCTCTCCCCTGCACACAGCCTGCCCCACTATCAAAATCCCACGCCAAAGGGTACAATTGTTATAATCATACAGCAGGATGGCATTATCCCCCAAAACCCAGAGTTCACATTAGGGCTCATTCTTTGTGTTGTATATTCCATGGGTTTGGACACATGTATAATGACATGTATCCACCATTACGGTATCGTACAGAATAGTTTCACTGCCCTAAAAATCCTCTGTGTTCCGCCTATTCGTATTTTTTTTTTTAACTTTGAAATGCTTAAGAACAGGCTCAGTAAAGTGTTTATAACACAGACAGAGGATGATTTAACCTCTTTAGGAATGAGCTGGGTAGCATCACATCAGAGTTCAGGGGGAAGTTGATATAGACATGTAGAAGATTTCCCCCCAAAGTTAGTCAAGATTATAGAGCAGCATTAAGGCAGTTGACCTTGATGAAATGGCTAGCAAGGGATTAGAAGTTATCCTGGAACTGCTCTCCCCTTCCCATCCCTTCTCCCAGCATTTACCATGCAAACCGTTTAGAAGGCTCCATGCTCAACACATTGGCAATGCCATTTTTTTCCAAGAAATATTATCAGTTGAGTTTGGAAGTCCTTGTTGCAGTGAAGAACATCTCTATTTGCTGAGCAGGGAAGGAAGGCATCTTCGGTCCAAACTCTACTGGACTTACATATTTTAAGAAGCCTCCATCAGTCCAGCCCATGAAGAAAAATCTTCTCAAGAAACATTATAAAATATTGTATTTTTGATATATTTTTATATATTAAACCAACTAGTACATATTTTTATGCTAAAGGTCATCAGAGGGTCCTGGTCACTGGCCTGGAGACAGGGCAATGTTACATTCCTGCTGTAGCTGAGACACATCTGGGGACTCTTCAAGATGTCAGATGAGAAAGGAGCTTAGAAAGGGAGACAAAAGCCCTACAGTAGTGGGGAAAGAAGAGGGTACTGGGGTAGTAAAATGCTGCACTAACAATGTGCCCTAATTTGTGCCTAGGCCAGTCACTAAGCTATTGTCTTTTAGCTCCAGACCTACCCTTCCGTACCCTGCTTTGTGATTCTGGGGCTGGATCTCTGCAAACCACATTTTTGCTTTGGAGTTGGCTTCCTGTAAGGCTCTGCCTACAGGGGATGCTAGAGGGAGACTACAAAGCTGGAGAAGGAAGGCGCACACGCTCCTATCTGACCACTTCCTGCTCCTGTGAGTGGCGCCCGGGCAGTTCCTTCCTGTGGGTACCACTGAACCCCGTTTGTGGTATTTTCAACACTTACAGAACCAGTCCTCACACTCCCTCAGAGACATCAGCTCTAATGTCTCACACCTCTCTTTGAGGGTCTGGTTCTCAGCTTTGTGAGGTTCCTCCTCTAAACACCTAAGTTTTAACAGTGTGAGCCTCTTCCTTTTGTTCCCTAGATCCTGGGCGTGATCGCTGCCTCCTACAGGTGCTACCTCCACGACAGTTGAATGTTGTCTTTTCGCCGTTTCTGTTACCCACCTAGTCAACACATGTATATTTATTTAACAATTAAAATCTTTCTGTTCAAACAACGGACGAGGTTTCCATCTCCTGGCTAGACCATGACTGACACACACCTAAAGTTTGCTCTGTTCGTTTATTCATTCAACACATATGTAATGAGTTCCCACCGCGTGCCAAGCACTGTGCGAATTGTTCACACACGGTGATGAGTATGTCAGACAAGCTCTTTGCAGTCGTGCGGGAGGAGGGAAACAGACAATAACCAAGCATAGTGGAATTTCTTCACCCACCTCCGCTTACCAGAGGAAGAGATTTAAACTCTCCATCTCTAATGTAAATGGTTAATGCTCATTTAGCCTCTCGATTTACCATCTTGAAGTAGCGCGTGCTTCCCAGACCATCGCAAAACCCACTAACCAAGGCCCCTGCAGGCTGATGGCCAAGCTCCCAAATGCTCTGCTCCCCCAGCCCCAGGTGAGACCCACACCAACCAAGAGTCGGTTGTGTTTGCTCCCAATCCTGCATATGCCACTTGTCTTTGTATTTCTGATTACATTATTCAATGAAATCATATGTAAACTAATATAATGTGAGTGCTAAAACGATGAGCATTATTTTTTATAAAAACTCAATTACAGGAAGGTTGCTATCCACAGTGATACAAGTAGATATTATCTGCCTGAGAAGGGCACTTCACCTCTGCTGGATTTGTTCCGAAGACCTGTAACGCCCGTGTAATCAGGAGAAAAGGCTTACATAAACCTATATTGGGAGACAGTCCCACAGGATATCTGGCCAGTATCTCTCAAGACTATCAAGGCCATGAAAAAACAAAGAAAAACTGAGAAACTGTCACAGACCAAAAGAGACGTAACCACTCAATGCAACGAGGCACCCTGGTTTGGATCCTGTGGTGGAAAGAAGACAATGGAAAAAGCGGTAAAATCCAAATAAAGCCTGGACTTTAGTTAATAATAATGTGCCAATATTGGCTTCTTAGTTTTGACAAATGTACCATAATAATGCAGATATTAACAATTGGGAGAAATGGGTGAGGGGTAGTCAGGAACCCTCTGGACTATCTTTGCAACTTATCTACAAATCTAAAATTACTCCAAAACAAAATGTTTGTTTAAAAAAGAACAACTAATTACACCCTTTGGGAGATTTGATAATGATGGGTTGCTTTTAAACAGTGCTGTTAAATTAGGCGTGGGCAGGACCCAATAGTAAAAGATAAGGATAATTTTTTTAATCTTGCTTTACAACTTTCCGTATATGCATATTTCGCTTTAAAGACAGTGAAATCAGAAATTGTGGATGATGCTTTATGGCTATCGTTTATGCAAGAAAGGTGCCGCTGAACTCCAATCAACAGTTTCAGGATGATGGCCTGTGTTAAAACACAGGCCAAGGAATGTGCATTTATTTGTATTTTCATAAAAATATTTAATATATGTAAATATCACTTGTTATGATTCCCTAATTTTAACGTCTAATTTTTAATCAACTTACGAACTACTAGAGTGAATTGCCTTAAATAAGATAGCTTCCACTAAAAACTAAAATAAGAAAATCACAGGCTGTGGACAGTGCTCTGAAAGAAAGAGGTAGGATGGGGGTGATAGAGAGTGACAGGCAGGGACGGGAGGGCTTCTTGGGGAGGGTCAGGGAGACTCTCGGAGGAGGAAATGACATTTGTGTTGAGGTCAGAATACGGCTGAGGGAATTTTGGTTTAATGAAGGAGAAAGTCACGTACACAAACGGATGCAGCAAAGCGTCACCAGACGGCTATGCTGATGGGGAGCAGGGGGGACAAGGGGAGGGACCCTTTTCTCACTGGGGATGTCAGAAGAGACTTTGTGGAAGAGGCTGCCAGGCAGCTGTGCTCTGAAAGAGAAAAAGGTGTTTCCCAGGTAGATGGGGGGGTGGGGTGGGGGGAGGAAGCAGGGTAGTCTCAGGTAGTGGGGGAAATATTGAAAAAACACAGAGGTGTGAAATATTGGGGAACCACACATAGTTTGGTACAGGGGAGTCACGTGGTCAGATTCGTGTCTTTGAGAGAGTGTTTAACAACACGCCAGCCCTACCCCTTAAAGGGTGGTCTGAGGACCAACAGCATCAGCGTCACCTGGGAGCTTGTTGGAGATGCAGAATCTTGAGCCCTTCCTGGACCTCCTGAGTCAGGAACTACATTTTAATAAGAATCCCAGGTGATAGCTGAGCCAAAAGTAGTGAGTTATGTCAACTGATTGTTCACCGTCAGTGACAGATCCAACTCCTTGTTCTGCTCTTCCCCCCTTCCCATCACTGCACCTGACTTGCCTTTTAAAAAAAAAAAGAGTCCCAGGCGATTCAGATGCATAATATAGTTTAAAAAACACTGGTATAGAGGATGGACTCAAGAGATAAAAAGTGAAATTATAGATATTTGTAATAAAATGAATTACATTAAAAACAAAGATAATAAATTCTTGAACCTCATCATTTCCTCATTATTTTACTATATTTTACTATTATCCAGCTCTAGAGGTTATTTGCACTCACCAATTCTGTCTGATGGAAATACCACGTGATGTGCTTCTGTGCATCTCTCCCTAAGTCCACAATCAGGGATGTTGCAGAAGCAGCTTGAAACCAGCCCCAGGGGAAATATTTACACCATGGTAATGAGCAAATGCTACAGATCAGGGCTTCATTTGTTGTTTTGCTGATTTTCTAGATCAGACATCAGCAAACTTTTACTATAAAGGGCCAAACAGTAAATAAATAGGCCATACTCTGTTATGACCATTCAACTATGCCATTGCAGCGTAAAAGCAGCCAAGGATAATAATAGAGAAATGAGTGTGATTGTGTTCTGATAAAATTTTATTGGCAAAAACAGACAGCAGCCTGGTTTTGTTTTTAATATTATTTTTAAAATATTTATTATTGATATAATTATATTATTAATAATATCAATAATATTATTAATTAATAATATTAATATTTAATATAAATATTAATAGTAGTTTGTCAATTTCTGGTCTAGACTTCATAAAGTGGTAGTGAAAGGGTTAACAATGTACACTAAACTTTAAAGTGTTTCTTATCTGCAGCTATTACATTGTGAATAGCATAAAAAATTGAAGAAATATTCTTCCAGTATTTAAAATCTATTATCCGATTGAGCTAAGAAATTGCTCACATCGCTGATGACTGAGTGAAGTTTTAATATACCTCTTACTTGCTTCATATTCATTATTGAAAACAAAAATAGAAACCAATATCCATGTGTCACACTCATTTATTCGTTGCTGCACAGAATGGCTATAGTTACAATAGTTCAATCAAAACTGGCTGGACTCAGTGGCTCACACCTGTAATCCCAGCACTTTGGGAGGTCGAGGTGGGAGGGTCGATTTAGGCCAGGACTTCAGACCAGTCTGGGCAACAGTGAGCCCTCATCTCTACAAAAAATAAAGAGTTAGCTGGGCATGGTGGTGCGCACTTGTAGTTCCAGTTTCTTGGGAGGCTGAGACAGACAGGAGGATTGGTTGAGCCCAAGAGTTTGAGCAGTCCCAACTTCTTGCTCAAAATTTTCCTCTGCCAGCCTGGATGGTGCTCCTGAGGTGATTGCTATCCTGTGTCCTGTGCCCTGAGCTATATTCCTGCTCTGCCAAGGAAGCTCGTGATTTGTTGGAGTGACCTGCTCAGAGAGCAGGCTCAGCTGTGTCCTGGATCTATTCTGGACTCTGTCGGTAAAATTAACCCTGATGCGGGGTTTCCTAAAGTGTGGTCTGCAGAACAAGAAGGGACTATGTGGAAAAAGTGTTCTGAGGTCACTTAGGTTCAAAATGTTCCAAGTTAAATAAAGTTAATGATAAAGTTAAAGGTATTTTAATGACTGCAGAACATCTTAGAGCCTTGAGTGGGCCAATGTAGATTGTGACTCTCCCTTAGCGGGTAGAGCATATAGCGTTTCTCTACCTGTTTGATCTCAAGAATCCTTTTTTCTGTGCATACCTGTCTTTCATGACTGTTTGCTGCAGTTTGAATGCTTGTTTCCTCCAAAACTCATGTTGAAATTTAATTGTTGTTGTAACAGTGTGAAGAGGTGGGACCTTTAAGAGGTGATTGGGCCATTAGGGCTCTGCCCTCATGAAAGGATGCATGCCGTTCTGCGGAGGGGGTGGGCTTGTCCTAGAAGGGTGAGTTGGGCCCTCTTTCCTCTCTCTCACCCTCTTTGCTCTGCTGCCATGGGAGGCTCCCACTCTGCGAAGATGCAGCTGGAAGGCTCTGGCAAGAAATCAGCATCTTGATACTAGACTTTCCAACCTCCAGAACTGTGAGTCAGTACATTTCTCCTCATTATGCATTACCTGGTCTGTGGCATTTTGCTAAAGCAGCACAAAGCAGACTGAAACACTGCTGTTCTCTGGAGGAAAGTTTGACAAACAGTATCCTCGAGCAATCCCAAAAGGTGGCAACAGCAGGGATGAAAAGTGGCTTTTTTTTTTCTTTGAGGGAAAAGTGTTTATTCCAATATTTTAGTTCAGGTAGAGCATTTTTCAGCTTCAGAAACTGCATTGGGTTAAAACCAGCCATTTTTACCATAAGGTAAAGTCATGTGTGATTTAGGGCTAGAGCTTGAACTGGCCTGATACTTGACTGGAATGGTTCTTTTTACGTGTTTTTTGATTATGTTTTAAGAACAGGATATTCCCATGTCATTTTAAAATCCAGAACCTGCTAATTGGTAACTGGTGACAAGTGAATCTACAGCCTTACCCACACAGCTGTTGTTGCTACTCACTCGTCATTCAGTTACTTAGAAGTTCCTGGGGGATATAGGTTAAGCGGAGTATTTTTACCTATTAGCTGTATCTATACCCTGCTACTCTACATGCTGTGGAGTATCCATAAAAGTCCAAGGAATGTAGTAGAAAAAAAAGAATGATTTTTTTTTTTATCTCCTAGTAACCAGAAACCACAATGGAAATCATTTAAATATTTCTTCTTATACAAAGAGTATCCCATATAGCAATAGAGACAATGACTATGACAATATTGTCAGATTTGGGAAGCCAGGGGAAGAGAAATGGCAGAAATTAGGGGTGGAAGAGACCTCTGTGTCCCATACCAAAGATCCTGGGATTCAGAATCATAGGATGGAGACAGATGTGAAAATCACTTAGTATACACCCTTTCACCTTGCAGATGAGGAAACTGAGCTCTAGAGAGGGGATCTGTGCAAGGGTGCCTGGTTAACGCTTTGCCGGCCACGCTAGAAAAAAATGTTTTTTCCTTGGGGCCACGGCATTTCATTATGAAAACAGAATAAAAACTTTGAAAACAAAACTATCCTTTCTAATTTAGTGAAAAATGTGTTATTTTTTATGGTTTTCTGCACATGAGTTGTATGCGACTTGAAGAACAGTTCTTGCAGCTCCCCAGGTGAAGAGGCGTGTGAGTTGCACATGCTTCACGAGGCCCTGGGCCCAAAACTAGCGTGAGTTAAATACAACTTACATAGCAGTCGATGTGTTAATTTGGTAAAGCCCGAATGAATGAAAGCTGCCACTTTTCGGTTTACTTCCCTGTGAAGCTCCTGGCCCCTCCAGGCAGCCTCCAGCCTCACCCCGCTTTGCTAATGTGGACTGGCCCAAATTCATGTGTCATCAGAGTTGCTTCTGCTTCTACGCACAGCCTTTCACTGCTGAGGTTTGGGAGCCAATTTCTATGGTATTTGCTGACCCTTGCTGCTCACCTTTTCTCAACGCTCTGGTAACACAATGTAAAAACATCAGAATCTCTTCACCACAGGAAACAATCCATTTTACAATCCCTCTCCTAAACTGAGTTCATATCTAAGCTCCAGCGAGATACAGAACAATGGGAATCCTATTATTTAAGATGAGAAATGGCCTGGTCCTGGTTTTTCACTTCCTTTGAAGCAGCCCACACACTTTTCTTCTTGTTTCTTTTTTAATTTTTATATAACACAAAATATAGCGATTGTTTTATGGTGGTGAGATCTTTTATTGGGAAGAAGAGGTTTTTTTTGCTGGAAAATATTTGTAGTTCCTTAAAAAGGCAAGCAAGATTTGCATGAGAACCTACAAGCTTAGTTGCAGACTACTTAAAATAGATGTGATAAAATGACATGTAATGGAGAGAGTGAGCTCGTTATAGTCCAGTGACAATCTACTGAATTTCATGCATCAACTTAGGCAATCTATCAGTATAGAAACCATACACATAAAAACCACAAAGTTACTTCATAGGGCTTATTATACTTGAGTAGCTATTAAATACTTCACAAAGCAATATCATACAATGTCAAAATGAACATTTTTTAAAAAAAATCAGCTTTATTTATTGAGGTATGTTTACAAAGAATAAAATTCAGGCATTCATGTTCAATGAATGTTTGACAAATGTATGTGTTCATGTAACCACTGTAACCATCTCCACAATCAAGATATAAAACATTTCATCAGCCAAAAAGTTCTCTCATGCCCATCTGTAAGTTGTAGATATGATCACCTTTCACTCCCTAAATATTTCAGTTTATGTTTCCTAAAATTCTCTTATGTGACCATAGGACAATTATCAAAATCAAGAAACTAACTCTGAAACTGTGCTATTATCTAAGCTACAGATCTTATTAAGACTTTGCCAATTGTCACAACAATGTCTTTTATAGCAAAAGGAATCCAAAATTTATTCAGTCATTTTGTCTCTTTTGTCTCCTGGGTCATGGAACAATTTTCTGAGTCTTTCCTTCTCATGACATTGGCATTTTTGAAGAGTACAGGCCACTTATTTTGTAGATTGTTCCTCAGTTAACTCAGGTTTGTGCCATGTTTTCTCATGACTAGGTTTGGGTTATGCAGTTTTGGCAGGATTACCATGCAAGTAATCTGAGTTCTCCCAGCACTTCCTGTCAGGAGACCCATGCTGTTGACTAGTCTCATTGCTACAAGGTTACCTTTGGTAATTTGGTTGAGGTGTATCTGCCATGTCTCCCCACTGTAAGGTTACTATTTTACTTTTCATAATTAAACAGCATTTTGGGGAAGTAGTCAATGAGATCCACTATATTATTCAACATCTGTACTCATGAGTATTTCTCTCCTAAGACAGTAAGATCTCAATAGGCCAAAATCCATTAAGTGGAAGTTATCTTTTGCTAAACTTTTTGTTGCTCTCTACAACCTGGTGAAAGGAGAAAGCTTAAAAAATGTTTTACAGATCACATCAGGAAGTTCTCTCTTCAAACGGATTTTCTAGGGTCTACCTAAAGTTCTGAGTACTGATCTTTAAACCTAGCATCGACTGTAGTTGGCCATTATCACAGATGTTTACAAACCTCAGTCTTCAAGGGTTAACTCAACTGTGATAATGCTTCTGTGCTTAGAAAGTCAGGAAAGCTTGTACCTTTTAGTAAGAGTTTCAACAATGGATGTTAAAGTGCCAGAAAAAATTTTCCCATTTCCTATTTAAACTTGAATAAAAGCTTTCTGATTAACTGAGTTTCTCTAGCATATAATGAAATCCTGTTCCATATTTGACAAATACATTTCTAATAAATATCACATTGTTTATATCAATATTGACTGAGTGGGTCGTTTTATTCCGTATTTAATATTTTATGCCTTTCCACACACGTGTAAGATTATATTAGCGGACTCTTAGATTTTTTACCACAAGAATGTCCCTTGTCATTTAACCTTCTGGGTTAACTGTTTTTAAATGAACATTCCTGGCATCAAATCATGTGGTAATTAATGGGTAGGAATTATGTTCATTCTCTAAAATCATCTTCTAGAATATTTATTTATTTATTGTTGTTGCTTTAGAAGAAGTGTGGGAAAATGTGCTACCCACATTTCTCAAAGCTAGGGTGTTACCACTTATTAAAAAAAAGGCCAACTCTAAATGCGTGCTTACTCATCACTGGGAAGGCTTCTACATCTTTACATTTGCTGAAGCACGAGGCCCTCTAGTTTCAGATGCTTTCATTTTATGTTTTGCTAAATAAGAAATGAAGACACTAGAGGATACGTGTTTGAGCATTAAGGATGACTGAGAGTCTGCAGCTTCTCGTTCATTCATATGCACTGACAGAACAGTGGAAGCAGAGGAAAGACATCCCGTTTTCTTTTTCAAACAAAATTCAAGGTGGAGCACAGAGAAGCAACAGTGAATTTTGGAGGGGTACTGGATGCTTATTTGACATCCTCATCCTTCCCATCCTTTCTTAACTCCCACACTGGCTGTGAACTGCTGTCTTGTTGACCCTCCTTTATTCAATATCCACTAAATATGGCCATGCTGCGGCTCCTACTAAACCAGGGACTCTTTCTTACTCTTAATTATATCTAGGGCACCCAGGTAAGCTCCTGAGACGTATCAGACAGTTGAACAGATAATTAAATGCTTTAGAGGTTTGATTAATATCCTATAATATTTGATAGCTGGAAAGGGGCTTAAAATAATCTAAGACAATGCAACTTTTTATAGAAGAGGAAAGCAACTGTGAGTGGTTAAACACCTTGCCGATGTCACCAACTATTTAGTTGACAGAACAGGACTAGAACTTATTTGCTACTTTTTTTAGTGCAGCATGTATTAATATAAAAAACTTGGTTCTTACAGGACTGGACAAAAACAATTTAGAGAGAATGCAGAATCTAATTTCCCTATATTCTTTACTTACTGTTGACATAGCTGAGGTCCCT
Organism: Indri indri; assembly: GCA_004363605.1. Classification (NCBI taxonomy): domain Eukaryota; kingdom Metazoa; phylum Chordata; class Mammalia; order Primates; family Indriidae; genus Indri; species Indri indri. Next base: position 18,542 of record RJWJ010010218.1, read on the forward strand.
GGAAGAATTCACTTTTGGGAATAAGATCAGAGTCAACAGCTGGAGAAGGATAACCTCTGCCAATCTTTATGTCAAAGCAACGTCCCCCAGGGAATCAACTGGAACCTGCTCCATTTAATGACATTTTCCACTTTAGAATACAGTGTATGGATGACCCTAGGGTCATGTTCATTCTAAACGCTTGCTTCTAATAGCCCCTCTACTTAAATTGTATTCTTCTACCTATTTAAAATTTTAAATACGTGTATAGATCTAGGAATAAAAAAATGTTAAGTAAATAAGAAAGTTGCAAAAGAATAAATATAGTGAGACAACATTCATGTAAATTTTTTCTCTACTTTTTAGTCACACATGGTAAAATTTACTCTTTTTGGTGTATAGTTATATGAGTTTAGACAAACGCATACAGTTTTGTAACTACCACCATAATGAGGATATAGAACAGTTTCATCATACACACACCCAAATTCCCTTGCACTGCCTCTTTTTAGTCAAACCTCACCTCATCCCCCAGACTTCTCTTTTCTCTGGCAATTTTCCATAATGTCATATAAATGTAATTATATAGAATGTAACCTTTTTAGTCTGGCTCCTTTCGCTCAACATAATGCCCTTGCAATCCATCCAAGTCGTTATGTGTATCAATAGTTCTTTTTTTATTAAGTAATATTACATTTTGCCATCAACCATAGTTTGTTGAGCAACATTTAGGCTGTGTTCAGTTTTTGACAATGATGAATAAAGCTGCTACAAACCTTTGTGCATAGTTCTCCTAGGTTTTCATTTCACTTGGGTAAAAATATAGACTTAGGATTACTAGGTCATAAGATAGGTATTGTTTAACTTTGTAAGAAACCGCCAGGCTGCTTTCCACCTTAATTGTAGGAGAGTTCCAGTTGCTCCATGTCCTTGCCAGTATGTGGTGTTATCAGGCTTTTGTTCTATTTTTAGTCATTTTAATTAACACATAGGGGTATTTCATTGCAGTTAATTAGAATTTTTCTAATTGCTAATAATTTTATATGATTATTTGCCATTTGTATATCTTCTTTGGTAAAGTATTTGTTCAAATCTTTTGCCCATTTTTAAACACTAGATTGCTTATTTACTTATTGTTGAATTTTGAGAGTTCTTTATATAGACTATATGGAAGTCTTTGTCAGATATGCACATGATTTGCAAATACTTTCTCTTTTTTCATTTTCTTAAAGGTGTCTTTCACAGAGCAAAAACTTTTAATGTTGTTGAAATCTAATTTATCAATTTTTTCTTATATGGATCATTGCTATTTGTGTCACATCTAAGAACACTTCGACTAATCAATGTTTCTTCAAAAAGTTTTATATTTTTATGTTTTATAGTTTTGGGTTTGGATTAATTTTTGTATAAGATATGACATGTACATTTTCAAGCCACAAAAACTACCTATATATAATGTACAGTTATATATATGTGCAATGAAGATAAAAACAAACATGGATGATGGATACACAGAGTGGGAGACAGGACCATGAGATTGGGCAAAATTGACAAAGAAGTCTTCAATAGCAACTGTAACATTTTATTTCCTTTAAAATAATCAGTCTTGTTCTGCACAGCAAAAGAAATAATCAAAAGAGCAAATAGACAACGTACAGAATGGGAGAAAATATTTGCAAATTGTGTACCCAACAAAGGACAAATGTGCAGAATCTATAAAGAACACAAGCAACTCAGCAAGAAAAAAACAAGCCAGGACATGAAAAAGTGGGTAAACGACATAAACAGGTATTTTTCAAAAGAAGATAGACAAATGGCCAACAAACGTATGAAAAAACGCTCAACATCACTGATCATCAGAAAAATGCAAATTAAAATTAAAACCACATTGAGATAACATCTTATTCCAATTAGAATGTCCATTATTAAAAAGTCAAAAAACAATAGATGTTGGTGGAGGTGCAGTGAAAAGGGAACGCTTATACACTATTGGTGGGATGAAGGAAAACTAAGAGACACAATCGCTAGCAGACCTACTCTAAAGAAATGACTAATGTGCTGCCTTTGAGCACCCACTGCGCACTTCCACCTGTTGCCAAGGGGCAGGCTGCAGAACCAGAGCATGGGCTTGCACATAACTGGGGCTGCCCCCACCCCCATAGGTAGCCTTTTTAATTGTGAGCCAGGGCAATGGCCCGGGCTGGCACCCAGCTGCTAGGGGTAGGCAATAAAAAAAGAGAAAGAAATGACTAAAGGAGGAATTTTTCTAAATAGAGAGAAAATGATAAAAGAATGAACTTTGGAGTTTAAGGAAGGAAGAAAGAGCACAGTAAACAAAATTAGGGTAGATACAATAGACTTTCCTTTTGAATTTTCTAAATTTTTATTCAGTGGAGGCAAAAATGATAACACTGACATGGTTCTCAATGCATATAGAGGAAGTGTTGAAGTTAACATTATAAATAGGGATTATAAATGGGCATAAAGGGGGACAAATCTTCTCCACTGTACTGTAACTGATAAAATGACAACACCAGTAGAATGTCATAAGTTTCATATATTTAATCTAATACCTAGGAAAAGAAACCTCAAAAGCTGTACAGAAAGACATACTCAAAAACATATAGATAAATTAAAATGGAACACTAAAAAAATGTTCAAGTAACCCAAGGGAAGGCAAAAAAAAAAAAAAAAAAAAAAAAAAAAAAAAAAAAAAAAAAAAAAAAAAAAAAAAGAAGAGAGAGAACAAACAGAAAAAGACAATAACACGATGCCAGACTTAAGCTCTAATATACTAATAAATGATCTAAATGTACTAATTAAAAAACAGATATTGGCAGATTGAATTAAGAGACATGACCCAACTATTACTTGCTCTTATTAAAAGCTTACTTCAAATATAATGATATAGGCATTGAAAATAAAAGGATGGAAAAAGATATATTGTGACAATTTAGTCAAAGAAAAGCAGGAGTGGCTATAGCAATATCAGATTTAGTAGACTTTAGAGCCAAGAAAATCACCAGAGAAAAAGAAGAACATTATAAACTGATGAAAAGGATCTGTCCACCAAGAAGACATAGTGACGCTAAATGTGTACACACCAAACAACAGAGCTGCAAGCTATGTGAAGCAAAATCTGTTAGAAGAAAAAGGAAAAATAGACAAATCCACAATTGTAATTGGAGGCTTCAACACTCTTCTCTAACCAATTTATAGAACAGCTAAACAGCAAATAATGCCAATAACCAACAGGACATAATTGACATTTATATAACACTCTACCTAAAAACATCAGAATACACATTCTTTCCAAGTGCCCATAGAATATATATCAAAATGGACCATATCCTGGGCCACAAAACAGACCTCAAAAAATTTAAAGTAGTTGAAATCATACAGTGTATTTTCTGCCCACAGTGGAATAAAACTAGAAATCAAAACCAAAAAGATAACATAAAAAATCTCCAAACAATTGAAAACTAAGAAACACACCTCTAAATAATCCATGAGTCAAAGAGGAAGTCTCAAAGGAAATAAAAAATACATTGAGATTAATTAAAATTAAAATATAACATATCAAAATTTGTTCCCATGACAATGACATAATTGTAAAATTCCTAAGGAAGAAACAACAAAAAACTCTTAGAACTAATAAGTGAGTTCAGCAAGGTCATAGGGTACATGATAAGCTTACAACACAAATTGCATTTTTATATGCTAGTAATGAACATATGAACACTGGGATTTAAAATATATTATTAGCAATAGCTTTAAAAACAAAATAAATCTAACAAAACATACACAGGACTTGTATGCTGGAAACTACACAATGCCGGTGAAAGAAATCCAAGAAGATCTAAATAAATTGAGAGACATGGTGTGTTCATGGATCGGAATATTCAACATAATGATGACATCAATTCTCCCCAAATTTATATACAGTTTTACCATAATTCCTATCAAAATTCCAGCAAGATTTTTGTAGATATAGGCAAAATTATTCTAAAATGTATATGGAAAGTGAAAGGAGCTAGAGTAGCTAAAACAGTTTTGAAAAAGAAGAATCCAATGGAAAGAATCAGCTACCTGATTTCAAGACTTACATAGGTACGGTAAGCAAGACTGCGTGGTATTGGTGGAGGGACAGACGCGTAGATCAATAGAACAGAATAGAGAACCTTGAAATAGACCCACACAAATATGCTCAAGTGATGTTTGACAAAGGTGCAAAAACAATTAATTCCATGGAGGAAGTAAAGTCATCCTTCGGTATCCACAGGGCTTTGGATTCCAAAATCCACGGATGCTCAGATCTCACAGTTGGCCCTGCAGAATCTGTGGATATGAAAGTCAGTCCTCTGTCTGCAGTTTCCGCATCCTATGAATATTGTATTTTTGATCCACGGCTGGTTGAATCTGAGGATGCCAAACCTGTGGGTACGGAGGGCTGACTTTGTATAGCGTTTTCAACATACGATGTGGGAGTACTTAGGCAACCATCATAGGTGAAAATATGAATCCTGGCCTAAATTTCAAACCTCATGAAAAATTGACCTGAAATGGATCATGGACATAAATATAAGACATAAAGCTGTAAAGCTTTTGGAAGAAAACATGGGACAAAGTCTTTAGGATCTAGGGATAGGCAAAGATTTATTAAGTATCATACCAAAAGCACAACCCCTAAAAGGAAAAATTGATAAATTAGACTTCATAAAATTAAAAACTTTTTCTCTGCAAAAGATCCTGTTAAGAGGATAAAAAGACAAGTTATAGAATGGGAGAAAATATTTGCAAACCACATATCTGACACAGGACTAGTATACAAAACATTCAAAGAGCTCTCAAAACTCAACAGTAAAACAAACAAATAAACAAAAAACCAATTCAGTTAGAAAATTTCCAAAAGACATGAGGAAACATTTCATAAAAGAGGATACTGATAGCATATAATACAGCCCAAAAATGGTGTTCGACATGATTAGCTATTAGGGAAATGCAAATTAAAAACACAATGTGATATGACTAAATACCTATCAGAATGGCTAACCTAAAAAAATCAATATTTTAAATTGATTTTTAATCAATAAAATACAATTTAAAAACAACACAAGATGCTGGTGAGGATGCAGAGAAATGATCACTCATCCACTGCTGGCGGAAATCTGTTAATAGTATGTAACAGCCTCTCTGGAAGACAGCTTAGCAATTTCTTAAAAATTAAACAAGCAACTGCTACAACCTAGCAATTGCATTCCTGGGCATTTATTTCAAAGAAATATGTTTTTGTGTATTATGTGTACACAAAAACCTATAAATGAGTGTTTATAGCAATAAAAATAATGTTTATTAGTAATAGCCAAAAATGGGAAACCCAGCTGCCCTTCAGTGGATGAATGGTTAAATGAACTGTGGTACATCCATGCCAGCAAATACTACTCAGCAGTAAAAAGAAATGAACTACTAATACATACAACGGCTTGGATAAATCTCCACAGAGCTACACAGAGTTAAAAAAGCAAATCCCCAAAGGTTACATACTGCATAATCCCATTTATGTAACAGTTATAAAATGACAAAATTATAGAAATGGAGAGCAAATTAGTGGTTTCTATAGTGTGGCTTTAAAAGAACAAGAGGAGGGATCCTTGGGGTGATGGAAACATTTGTATCTTGACTGTATCAATGTCAATATTTTGGTTGTGACAGTGTACTATAGTTCTGCAAGATGGTACCAAGTTACAAGGGGTCTCTTCGTATTATTTCTTTTGCTAAAATAATTAATTGGGAGGCCATTAGGCCGAGACGGCCCAGTGCCTTGGGTTCTTACATAAGCAAACCAAAACCCAATGCAGAATGAAGGTTTATAGCCTAGGAAAAGGAAACTTAAGCTTAGCCAATCAGAAACTGCCAACTAAGCTAAACCTGTAACTAAGAACTTTAAGGCTACTGTTCCACTTTAACCAATCAAATACGGTCATGCGCTGCATAATGACATTTCCATCAGAGAAGGGCCACATAGATGATGGTGGTCCTATAAGATAATAATACCATATTTTTACCATGGCTTTTCTGTTTGGATATGTTTAAATACACAAATTGCACTGTGTGGCAATTGCCTACAGTATTCAGTACAGGTTTGCAGCCTAGGAGCAATACGCTATACTGCATAGTCCAGGTGCGTAGAAGCCTATACCATCTGGGTTTGTGTAAGTACACTCTGTGATGGTCAAACAACGATCGAATCGCTAACTATGCATTTCCCAGAATGCATTCCTGCAGTAAAGCGACGCATGGCTGTATTTTGTTTTGCTTCCATGAATGCCTTATAAAAGTTCTCCCTTCACGGCCCCCTCAGTGGAGCCTAAACTGCTTGTGGTTTAGTGGTGCCCAGTTCATGAATCTGTCTGCTCAAATAAACTCTGAAATTTTAACATGCCTCAGTTAATTTTTTAACACTTACAACTACAATTATCTCAAAATAAGAAGTTTAACTAAAAAACTGTATCGGAAGCAAAAATGGCAAAATGGTAGTATTTACAAAAATAGTTGGGTATATGAATGTTTATTATATAATTTTCTGTACTTTAAGTTATTTTATTTTAAAAAATGCTTCAAGACGTGGGTCAAATGTCTCTTCCACTCAAGGCTACTGTCAGATACAATTACGTTGGTTACTCTTTCTCCATCATTCTATGGGGGTAAAATCCTAATGAGAGCGTCTTGCACCCAGTAGTACCATGCTATTCATCTTTCTTCACACCTCTTCCCACAACTCCCAAATTTAGTGCAGTGCCTTGGATGCAATTGTTATTCTTATTGATACTGTTATTTTCGTATATTTAGCTGTGTCTTAAGGTTCTAAATTACTATAGAAGGAAAGGAAAAAAAACCCAAGAATGAGTCTTCATTCCACAAAGGAAAACAAAACAAAACAAAACAACAAACAGGCCAAAACAAACACATTATAAGTTATAGGAATTCAAAGAAACCATAAGGGTATTGAAAAGGACCCATAATGTGCTTTTTTAACAAAGCAATTCCTTTGCCCAAGAGGACAAAATGTGGTTTGTGGAGTGGAAATTTTGTTTTTGTTCCTTTGATGCTCACTTCTCTAGGTCTGTGTCATTTAGAATGCTTTTGGTGTTGAGTAACAGATACTGAACTTAACCAGCTTAAATGGTGAGAAACTGTCTTGGCTCTCAGAACTGGAGAGTTGTGATGGGCATGGTTGTGATCAGGGTTGACCCAATCCAGAGGCTCAGTTCTATTTCCCTGGGCTCTGCATTCCCCTGTGGGCTGACTTCGTCTGTTGGCCAATATTGATAAGTTCTGGGCCTCATATCCTCACCTGGTGATGTCAGGGGAAGAGAAAGACCCTTTATTCCTCTCGGGTCCCCGTCAGCATGAGGAGACCTCCCCAGGATGCCCCAGGCAGCCTGTCCTCATCTCACCAGTTCACATGCCAGTTGCTGAGCCGGTCGCGGGCAGTGGGGGTGGATTTCCCCAGGCCAACCAGGCCTCCCTCCCATCCTGAGGGCTCAGCTGCTCCTGAGGAACTGGGGCTGTCTGGGAGAGGGGTAGCTACCTGAGTCAGCCTGGGGTTCAGGGGTGCTGATGGAGGCTAATATTAATAATAAAGTCCACCCTAACCTCCCTGTCATCCCTCAGTCATGCTGTGGCTTTTATTTCTGTGTCTGTCTTCCTGCAAATCTGCTTGGTTTTGTTTCTATTAGTAAGGTTTAATATTCTCGGCTGACTTCAAGTTAAGAAAAGAAAAGACAGAAACTTTCTTCCACATATTTTCCATCCATAATGATATATGCTAAAAGGCCTAAAAGGCCGCAGGCCAGAGTCAGTGGGGGCATGCTACTGACCAAAAAAATTCTGGGCCCAAGTCACAAGGAGGGACCTACAGGACTGGGGAGAGATGACCCAGGCAGAGTGCCTATTCCAGGTGGACGGAAAGCCGGAGTGTGCCCTATAGGTGAGAGCGTGACAGGGGTGGTCACCTGCTGGCAGCCCCTCAGTGGCCTGGGTGAAGTTGACGGGTCTCCCTGAAAGCAGACTGGAAGCCAGAATGACACCACAGAGACCCGGGGGCACACCCAGATGCAGCAGTGTGTTCTCAGTGTGTGTTTAAAAACACAGAGATTAAAGATTTGTCTAGGGAGAACAGGAAACCAGCCAGGAAGAGAAGCCAGGGGGGTGATACGCTCCCGTTTCAGGATGTGGAGGGAATAGCGAGGGTGCAGGATCTTGGAGCGACAAGACATTCGAGCATATGGGACCACGTTCAGGTCTGTGGGCCACTAAGGGACACACGGGTTCCACGGTCTCCATGGGTTTGCAGGATTCCTGTCAGTTTAAGCCCTCACTTACTTTCAGTAAATGAAGCGCCGTTTTTTTGTTTTGTTTTGTTTTTTGTTTTTGATTAAAGAAAAACAGCTACAAAATTCAAAATGAACTTGAGAACTTGGATTAAAAGCACATAAGCGTGAAGGGAAATCACTGAAAGCCAGGAAAAATATTATTTAAAATCCGTCACTAATAGTCATCACAATCTCTTAGTTTCTCTAATTGTCTCTCTAGCTTATTTGGAATAGCTTGAGATATTTATGGGACTGGCCTGGGAAAGAGTTAGTGGTGATATGTAGTACTCTGAGCTCTCGAGAGGAAAAAAAAAAAGAAATTGGGGCACAGAAAAAAATAAATTTTCTTCTATTCTCTCAAAATTTCCAGAACACATGAGAAACTATTAATAGCGTTTACTTCTGAGCAGTGGGACTCGGGGTGGACAGGTAAGGAAAGGAAATTTAACTTTCACTACCACTCTGAGTGGTGGGCATTTTTTCATGCATCATGAGTTTACACAACTATTGTAACTTTTATAAGGTAAGTAAAATAAAAATAAAGGAAAAGAGTTCATTAAATGTATCGCCAGCTGACAGAGAACGTTAGGACCTGATGTATCGACTGTTAGGTCTGTTCTGTTCGGGGCTACTGTCTTCCCTGTGAAGAGCTGTGTTTGAGTTGTCCTTGGCAGCCTCATTCGGGAGGGGAGGAATGTGAGTGACTGAGGTTAACAACAATAAAGGGTGGACATTCTCAACCGTGCGCTTTGTGCAGATGCTCCCGTGCTGAATATCACCACAGAGTCTCCACCAAGCCTCAGCTGCGCCATTCTCGTAAATACCCCAAGAAATGCCTGGAGAGAAGACACAGCTCATTAGGAAATGGAACAGAGTTGTCACTGAACACAAATGACAGATTCGAATTCAAGTTAGCTCAACAGGGCAGAAAAGTCCAACGTCGATTCTGTCGGGGGCAGGGGGCAGGAACAAAAGAATGTCATAATCGAGGCAAGATTTCGAGGAAGGGATGACTCTTCAATAGGCTAAAGAGTAAATACAGTTAATGTTTCAAGTAGACAGCATTATCCTGATGATCTTAAAGAGTTAAAACAAACAAACACACAACCGGATTATTGAACAGGGATTCTCAGTGGATCTGGCTTGCTTCTTACACTTGCAAAATGTCTGCACTAACCTGGAATTTGTAGCAACTCTTTTGGTCTTTGAAAATATTAACTTGAATTACATTCACAAAGCTAGAAACCCTGAGCGAGCAAAAGTATGATGACGTGATAACCTGAAGCTGACGTATCTGTAATTTACTGCTTGCTTCTTTGATGCTAGTATTTTGGTAACAATTCATGAAGCACATTGCCTTATCCATTTCCTCCCTGACATTTAGCATTGAAATCTACGTTACAGATGAGACCAAGGCCAGCGCCAAATGCCAGGAGAGTTGGGGATAGAACAGCCAACCAGGAAGCTTCTGGTAGCCAAGGTTCTTTGAAACCTAAAAGAAAAAAAGACCCGAAAACTTGTGTTCATCTCCCCTTTCCTCCCCTTCCCCTTTCTCTTGTTCTGTCACTCTATCTACCTTATATTCTCTTTTCCTAAAAAAAGAAAAAAACATGAATTCTTCCCAGAAAGGATGGATGGTAGATATGATCAGAGAGGGGTACCTATAATACTCTTGAGATATTTGTTTGCTGTCAAAAGTTTTTTGCTTAAGGTTTTGACTTTAAAGATCTGCTCTGCCTATACAAACTTCTACTTGAAGACTATGTAGAAACAAAAATATAAGCTTCTGATTAACAATAGGCTTCTAGTGATTAAGGCAAGTGTGATGGTTTCTTTTTCCTTATGTATTTCATGGTTCCTTTTCCCTAAGTCTCTAGAACATTATTTACTTGGTCTGGAGTATTGTTAAATTCAAAACCATCTAATTCTCGGAATAACTAGAAAAGGTGGCCAGGTGCAATGGCTCACGCCTGTAATCCCAGCACTTTGGGAGGCCAAAGTGGGAGAATCACTTGAGGCCAAAAGTTTGAGTCCAGCCTGGGCAACATAGCAAGATCTTGTTTGTGTGAAAATAAAAAAAATAAGAAACAAAAATAACTAGAAAAGGTGATTTCGTTTCTCTGTATGATTGTTCATACTTGCTTATCTTGGGACTAAGAAATAGAATTAGTTGGAATTTTATTTGAAATAGTTTATTTCAAAATAGTGGGTCCTCCTCAGAGTCATTTAATTAGTCAAGGAGTCTGCTTTGTTTGTAGTTGAGTGAATAGTTAAGCAGCAGGGAAAAGGCTTAGGAAAAGACCTAAGTCAGGATTTCTCAACCGTGGCACGAGTAACATTTCAGGCTGGCTAATCCCTTGTTGTGGGGGGCTGTCCGGGGCCATGTAGGATGTTTAGCAGCATCCCTGGCCTCTACCCACCAGGTGCTGTGGGCACCCCCTTCCCCTGATTTATGACAACCGAAAATGTGTCCAGATATTGCCAAATATCCCCCAGCGAGCACAATTGCCTCCAGCTGAGAACCACTAACCTAAATTCAGCACTGTCACTGTTTCATGAACAGTCTCTTTCTGAGAGTTATTTCAGAAACTTTCAAAAATTAAAAACTGGGGCAGGGTAAAATTTTACATGGCTTTAAATTCTCCTTGGTCATTTGCCTGAGACAGCATGTCACAGTCTCTCCCGGGAGACTTGGGCCTGCGCCAGGAACGGACTTTGATGACTCTAATAGATCTTTTTTCTGTCTCAGTATTCTGTCTAATGACAGCGTAATCAATGCACTGATGCTGAAAACATGCTGAGAAAACAATGGGAACGGGGTCAGATTCTCCTGAAGAAAGATTTTTTTTTAGTAGCTTGGGCCAGACATAACACTGCAGTGTACATTTTTCATAAGGCAGAAAAGTCCAGTGATTCAAAATGAGCTAAAAAGTCAGCCTTTTTATTGCATTCAAGTTCAGTGTACATTCATATAGAGATGGGGCTAAGATAGAGCCAAAAGAGGAGAAATCTTGAAATATGCTACCAGGTGGCTTAAAAATCACAGCCAAATCTATATCTTCAACTTGGCAGCAAAAACCTTACTTATTTCCTGTTTGGGAAAGATAGCACACTATGCTTCCTAGATTCGACTGGATTATGAAATGCAGAAATGGAGAGACTTGGGTACAACAAATAAACTATTTTTTTTTCTCTTTCTCCCCCTTCCCTTCCCTTTATTCTTTCCTTCCTTTTTTTTTTCCTGACAGTGTTCACACATAGAAGAAAAGTTGATTCAACACATCTGGATTGTGAAATAAGGATAAGGTGTGGATGAGTCAGTACAAGGATTGCTTACTGTTAATGTTCAGTTCAGCATTTGAATTAAGCAGCTGCCTTAGCAAGCTTCATAAGGAAGGGAGTGTGGATTTTACTAGCTGCTCCACAGCTTGGGGAACTTTTCAGATTGTACCAACCAAAGGCGGGTCTTCAGGTGTAAAAGGGAAACATTATTCTATGGATGGCTTCCTAGGGGGTGACATTAGCCCACTGGCTACAGCAGCCACGTGGCTTTGTAAGTCTGAAACGCTTCTGCTAGGAGATCTAAGAGGGGGTCGGACCAATCACGGGCTAATTTACCAGGATTTCACTTTATTGAAAGACACTGTTATTGCTTTCTAAACCTCATTAACAGAAATTTGTGTTAAAAGTTAAAAACCAATAATAATCTGCTCTTTGAGCATCCTACACTATAAACTGAATTCTCTATTCTGTGTCCAGCTCCTGTGTTTTTTGCAACCAGCCTTAGTCCAGGTTGTTTCCTCTGCCTGAGAAACTCTTTCCTCCCAGGGCCGTGTGCCCTCCAAATCCTGCCCAACTTAACTGCCACCTCCTCCATGAAGTCTCCCTTCCCTTATTCTTCTAGACAGAAGGAATCATGCCTTCCTGTGAACTGCCTTAGCATATTATCTCACCGCTCATGTGACACATCACTTTCTGTCTTGTTTTACAATCACTTACATTTCCTTTTCTATTATACAGAAAATCCTTTTTAGGAAGGATCTGCATCTGGTTTCTTGTTCTATTCCCCACACCACGTGGCTTAGAACTTTGCACACTGAGTTCAGCTGATAACATGTTAAATAAATGACCCATTAGATATCATGTCCATGTCTGCTATTTGCTCTATGCTGAGGGGAGTCCAAGTGGAGGGTGAGATTACTGTTCAGCTCCTCCCGGCCCCATCAGCAGTCCTAAGTGAAGAAAGGCAAAGGCCAGTTATAGATCAACTGCCCGGACTAATGTTGCAATCGTTCCCTTTGCAAACACGTGTCAGCGTTTCTGCTTCCATATCTTTCTACATATCTGCAGTGAACAAAGCCCCTAAGCTGCACTGGCTGCTTACTGAAATGGGGCATGTTACTAAATACACAGTCATTCTTTTTTTTCCCCCTTTCTGTTGTATAACACACCAACCTGCACTTGCACATTTAGAAATATAAAAGTGAACAAAAATGATTACATCATCTAGTCCCATCCCTTTGTAGGGACCACTGCCAGAAAGATGTTGAAATGACACTAAACCTGACCTTCCTGAGAAAGACAATGCTCCAAAAGTCAATTCTTACACATGAGGATGGTCAACACTTGGGGTTCTCGAAAATCAATTGGCTTTTTACTTTATGTAAATCCACATTTTGATTAAAGGACCTATTTGAACTATTTTCTCTCACAGAATGAGAATTTGATTTCTTTAACTTGGTCTGCGTCTCCATCTCTCCGTCTTCCTCCTTTTAAAAGACCTGAACTCTCTGAACTCTGGCAACACAGTTTCATGTTTTCTGCTAATTTGTGGGCATTGCCTTTTTTCACAGTGTTTGAAATTCATACCAAGTCTTTTTTGGTTTTGGTTTTTGGTTTTGTTTTGAGACTGGGTCTCACTCTGTCACCAAGCTAGAATGCAGTGGCACAATCACAGCTCACTGCAACTTCAAACTCCTGGGCTCCAGTGATCCTCCCACCTTAGCCTCCTGAGTAGCTGGTACTGCTGATGCATACTACCACACCCGGCTAATTTTCCTATTTTTTGTAGAGACGGAGTCTGGCTATGTTGCCCAGGCTGGTCTCAAACTCCTGGCCTCAAGTGATCCTCCCACCTGAGCCTCCTGGGCTTACAGGTGTGAGCCACTGTGCCCAGCTAAAGTTTATGTTGTTGTCATGACATTGTGCCATTTTTTGGGTCTCAGATGGTATTGGGGAAAAGGTAGTGGTGTTCTATTGGATAGCACATGGAGGAAGACTTGCATTTGAGTACTGGCTCTGCCGCTACTGGCAATTTGGTTTGAGAAAAGCCAATTAACCTCTCTGCCTCCCAGTCTTAGATCTGAAAAATGGAGACAATGGCAAAACGTATATCTGAGAATTGTTGTGAGATTTTAATGAGATAATGCACTCGAAAATGCATTATAAACAATACAATGCTATAAAAATGCCAATTCTTTAGACTCTCGCATCCAAACAGCAAATTTTTTTCAAACTTAACACTTGATGTTTATAAATACCTTCTCCAAGAGATACTGGCTAAGAATGATGGCTCATGCCTATAATCTTAGCACTTTGGGAGACTGAGGCTGGAGGATCCCTTGAGGCCAGGAGCTTGAGACCAGCCTAGGCAACATAGCAGGATCCCGTCTCTACAAAAAGTAGGAAAATTAGCCAAATGTGGTGGCATATGCCTGCAGTACCAGCCACTCAGTTGGTTGAGGCAGGAAGATTGCCTGAACCCAGGAGTTCGAGGTTGCAGTGAGCTGTGATCATATCACTGCACTCCAGCTCTTGGCAACAGAGCAAGACCCTGCTTCAAAAAACTAAAACAAAATGAAATAAAAAGAGCTGCTGACCTTGCCTTCAGAGAGCATTTAATCCAGAAGTAAAGTTAAGTGGAAAAATGAGTTTAATCATGTTTGCTTTGTAAATCTGGGAAAGTAGCTTATCTTCTGTGAAAATTGGTATCCTCATGTGTAAAATGTAAGCAGTAATACCCACTTTCCAAGAACAAATGAGATAATACAGATAAAGTGTTGAGCCTAGTATCTGGTTGCTCAGTAAATGGACCTTTCCAAGGAATAAGAAAAATGCCAACTTAGTATTCCAAGGGTTCAAATTATTGATAGTAAGCAAGAAACCATTATATCTGGTTGGAAAAGTCTGGAAACACTTCATAAAAGATTAAGGATCTGAGCAGAGGAGGCTTGAAGGATAAACAGATTTCTGCTTTTGAAGATAAGTAGCAGCAATGCAAATATGTGCCACACACTGTTAAAAGCACTTTACATCTATTATCTCATTTAACATCAAAATGTGGCTGCTATTGTCATCCCTGTTTTGCAAATGAAGAGACTGAGATGCAGAGAGCGGAAGCGACTTAACCCAAAGCCCCACAGATAGTTTGGGGCGGAGCAGGGACCAGACCCAAGTAGTCTGATTCATGAGCCTCAGTTCATAATCACCGCTTAGAATGGGGCAGGGGACCCGGGTGAGAGGATGGGGGAGGGGGGATCCGAGAGATTACAGGAGCAGAGAAGATGAATGAAAAACCTTGCATCTTCCTCCCAATCTAAGCTCTTCCTCTCCCCAGAGGAAGTGGTGTGAAGTTGACAGAGAAGTACAATCAGAAAGAAGTGCTGCATGATGGGGAAAAATTTAGGGATAAAGGGGCCTGAGGGAGAGTGTCACCACTGAGTCACAGCCCACAGAGAGGTCAGAGAGAGTAGCCTGCCACTGAGCCCAATTAATACCTGTTGACCGTGAAGGCAGCAAGAAAGAGGGCTCCAGATTTTGCAAATCCAGGTCAGATTTAAACACGTGGTCTGGGTTTTCTTGGGAGGCCACCTTGTCTAAGAGACCAAGGTTATCCCCTTCTCTGGCCACAAAATGCTGCTGACCCTTGACTTTTGCCAGGAAAGCTTTCATTTCATGTCACCTCTCACCAGGTCGTGGCAATGATGTGTACTTCTTAAAAAGGTTAGGCTTGCAATTTTTCAAGCTTGCACAGTAGAATGTCACAGTGTGCATGCTTAATTAATCATGCCGGCATCTAGATTGTGAAAAGCAATTCTGCAAAGCATGTTGAAGAAAACAATAACCATCCCTCAGTCTTTAAAATACAAACAGCGATAAAAATGCACTTTTTCCTTAAGAAGCATGAAGACTCAAGGCACCTCTAGTTTGTAATGTATTTTGCATGAGTTTTCCTCTTCTCTCTCAAATTCAAAGTTTTATGAACAGATTTCATCAGGCCTCAAGTGTCAGACATCCTTTTCAATGGACTTATGATGTTTTCATATGGCCAAATACTGTTAGCATTTAGATTCAAGGTTGCTTCCTCTGCAAAAGTTAATTGGATGGAATGATGGTTGTTCAATGATAATACATTACACTGTCTTAGTGTGACCCCTGGGCCTGTCATTTCGTTGACAGTCCAGAGAGCATGTCTCACGAAGGCTTTTTGGCTCGAGATCACATGAGCTCACCTCTGCATGCAAAATGAGTCACTAAAAGGTAGTTAGCATAAATTATTCCATCATTCAACCACAAAAGCATCTTTCTTTTTGCAAAATATTTATGACTTCTAAATAACTTTTTTGTACATGCATTTTTGCTACCTATACTCATCACCCAATGAAGGGAAATCTAATGTTCTATTAGAGTCATCTAGGCAACTGTGTGTTTTTTGTCAGGAGGATTCAAGGAACTGCTTTAACCACCTTTTGCAAAAAAATAAATTACTGTTTTACATAAAAAACAATTATATAGAGAAACTTAAAAAAAAATTACTGTGAAAACTATCTGCTTGCAGTTTTGTCAGTTTTGCTCCCTTTAAAATAGGTAAGCAAAAGAAAGAAAAAAAATAGGTAAACAACATCGATGATTATATATTAAGAAGAGACGTAAATGATATTTATCGTATGTGCACATTCTATTTTCCCATTTCCTTACTTCAGAAACCCTTCAGAGGTGATGTTCTTACTACTAATTGGCAATCAGCTCAGAACAAAGGCCTTATCCATTCATTTATGTATTCATTCCACCATTTATCCACCGAGTATTAATTGAGCACTTATTAAGTACCTAGCACTATTGAAGGCACTTGGAATACATTAGTGGAAAAGCAGGAAAGGATTCTTCCCTCCTGGAGCTTACAGTCTTATAGGGGATAGATAGATAATAAATCATAAACATAATATTAATAAATAAGAGAACTATAGAAGATCTAGGAAGTTCACAAGGGATCTGGAAAAAGTGAAAAGTAGCATAGCGGGGATAGAGATCCAGTGTGTGTGTGTGTGGAGGGGCAGACTGTCACGGACAGGCCTGGTTGAAAAATTGAGAGAGAGAGAGTCAAAGAGTCAGTCAAGCCAGAAGCTGCTAACTCTAAGTAGAGGCAACAGCTACAGTGGAGGCCCCCGCAGGGAGCCTGGCGTGTTCCCGATGTGGCGAGAAGGTCAGAGTGGCTGCAGCCAGCGACAGGAGGGTAGGGGGCCTGCAGAGGAGGGTGGACGTTGCAGGAATTTGAGCAGCTGCATAATATAATTCCACTCGGTGTTATCAGGTTGAGAATGGACGGTGGAGGTGGCTCAGTGTTGGAAGCAGGGAGACTAAATTATTATTTTCTTTTGACTAGCAAAACAAGAAGGAACCAAATTATTATTTTCTAAAGGCACATCAGAAAATATTCAAATCCTTCCTTGGTTTACATTTTTTTTTTAAGAAAGGGTCTGACTCTGTCACCCAGGCCAGTGGCACCATCATAACTCCCTGTAACCTCGAACTCCAGGAGGGCTCGAGCCATCCTCCCACCTCAGCCTCCCAAGTAGCTGGGACTACAAGGGTGCGCCACCATGCTCAGTTAATTTTTCTAATTTTTGTAGAGGTGGGGTCTCACTATGTTACCCAGGCTGGTCTGGAACTCCTGGGTTGAAGTGATCCTCCTGCCATGGCCTCCTAAAGAGTTGGGATTACAGGCATGAGCCACCATTCCACACAGCTGGTTTACATTGTTTTAAACCAGACTTAGAACTAAAAAATAAAACAAACAAAAAACCCTCCTGTTCAATCACCTTCGTGGTCTGCATCCCTTATGCAGGAACTCCATCGCCCTCCCTGACGTAGGCCGCAATGTCCCTAGCACGCTGCTTCTTCTACTTTGGAGGAGCTTTGGGTCTCTGTAAGCTAACTTGCTTGTTCCCTGCGGGGACAGCACAGTAACTACGTCACAGAACACAGTCACCAAGTCAGGGAGCACGGAGGGAAACACAAGGTTGGAAAGTTCCAGAAATAGTGCTGGAATGCTTGGTAATGCAAGCAAAGTAGGGGGTCAGGAGGGAGGCTGGCAGGAGCTCTAATCTCAATGTATTGCATTGACTTAATAGATAAACAGGGCGTATCTTACCTTACTCGGTTGTTGTCTTTGAACTGACATGATGCAGCTTGGATTGTGTCAGTCTGTTCCAAAGTCTAACATTAGAGATATAGTGCAGAGAGAGATGGGGGTGGGGGACGGATGGGAGGATTGAGAGAGAGAGAGAGAGAGAGAACAATCACAGATACACAAGAGGGGATCAAAAAAATTAAGACACAAGACCGACGGCAATAATAATACTAAGCTTGACACTTCTGAAGAGCTGTCTACATAGTCTACGTAAACATAAGTAAGCTAGAAGCCAGAATACTTAGGGCTCTCTTAATTATTTCACATGACTGAGAATATAGGAGTGCAGCTATTAGAAGAAATCCTAGGAGAGATTACTGCCCTAGAAAGAGAGGTCTCTAGGCCTCTGCTGAACCAAGTAAAGCCATCAGAAAGTTTAAATGAGACTGCAGGGAAATATCTAAACACAAGAGACCAGAAGCAAGGTGGGAAGGTTGTGTAGACAGAGGATGGCAAACAGGGTGCGGACCTCACTGCCTAATGGGATCATTTGCAGTAACTTCTGCAGCTATGAGGTGGTTGCAAAGGATTTCAAGGCTATGCGTGGCATTGGTTAGAAATGGTACCATGCGGGTAAGTGTTGCTTGCCCTGTGCTAAGGAGGCAGGAGCGGTGTACAGAGACCTCGGAGGCAACACTCCTGACAAGTCAGTCTTCTTGCCGTTGTATCTGTCTGCATCCAAACCACCATAGAAAGATGAGATGCTCTTCTATTTGAAGAGGCTTGCAGAGGAATGATATAAACTCATTTCAGAAATGCAAAGATTGTTACTTAAAATGAATTCTCCTCGTGTTAACCAAGGCCCGATTGCTTTAACGTAAAGCTGTTTTCTTTTGTTTCGGCCTTGGCAGAGGAGGGAGGAGTGCCATGTTCCAGGAGTCCATCGTCTGTGTCTAAGGTCTAGATGTTGGTCTGTCCCCTTCCTCTGGATAACCCCCTCCTCAAAATCCAGGGCTCCCTCCCCCTTCCCCCTCCCCACCTTTGTTGCCCCTGCAGGCAAACAGGGACTTCAGACTGAAACAGAGAGAACCTCAGGGAGATGACGAGTCATGGAGAATCTGGGTTCCTGTTCTGGTTCTGCCACCAGGATCCTTCATTTTCCTTAGTAAATTGAGGGGCATTTTAGCCTTGGGCACAAGGACCAGCCTGAGATGATATTTTATATCTTTGGTGCATAGTTCAGGGAAGGAAGGGGTTGGTGTTTTTTATATGATCCTCAAAAGGGGCTGGAACCCCAAACCTGTTAAGGGGTCACTGGCCTAGGTGATTTCTAGTATTCTTTCAGTTTGAAACTTTCTATGCGAAGATTCCTTTTCAGGTTATCATATAACTATGTATCACGCTCACGGCTCAAACTTGTGGCAAAACTCTTCAGATGGCAACTTCCAGTCCTTATAGAGAATGGACTCATATTAATCAGACTTGTAGATGTCTAAAGGAGACCAGAAATGTAACCTGCATGAGAAAGGGGAAGTAGTTGTTAAAATTATCCTGAAAGCCTGTGAGTTATGAAAAATGAATCACTGTTCCAAAGGGTTTCTTGTCTTTTAATGACTATAAATCAGAGGCAACGCTCATGGGAGGGTAAGGCGATGCTCCCTGGGGATCCTGGGGGTGGTGGCAGCAGCCAGCCTTGTCTTGGCTGCGGTCCACGGCCGCCTGGCTGCAACCGAGGCTGCAGAATGTTGGGTTGCTGTTCTGCGGTTCAGCCACATTCACCAAATGTGGGTGTTGTCAAGTAGGTGAAATATTGGACATGTATGTAAGAGCACACAGAAATGGTCTGGAAAGGTAAGGATGTGACGCTACTGCTGGGAGAGGGGACGTGATTGGGGGACTGTGTGCGGTGGACAGGGAGCTTTGGCTTTACTGGTTGTATTAGTTTCTGCACACGTAGGTCTGATTAAAGGAAATTTGACACCACTTTCTGAACACAGAGACACACATTCTCCCCTCTTCCTCCCCAGATATTAATAAAACATCTATAAATGAACATGTCGTTTCTGTGGTGGCAGCATGTCATCTGCAGAGTCTATTGACCCGGACACAGTAAGATATTTACTTAGAACAAATAAAAACTTGTGTGAACTGAGTAAAATACAGTTGTTTAAGCGCATCACTGACTGCCTTTCAGACAACTTCAACCGCAAGGGATTTCAAACAACCAAAGTGCAGCAATGCCCGGTCAAAGCGTAGCCACTCACAAGGGCGGCTCACTTACAGAAGCTTCTGGCAAATGGCAGCTAAACTGCAGTTGGGGTTGACTTGGCACCTTATAGGTAACACACACTGAGTGGAGAGGGAATAGTAGGTATACGGTATTTAAAACAATAAGAATAATGATAGTAGTGCTTATGTATATGCCAGGTGCTGTGCTGAGTACATTTTCTCATTCTGTCCTTGCTAGAACCTTCTGAATCATGAATAGGCCCAGGGCTGGGATGGTGACTAATGATGAAACTGTGGGGGTGTCCTTATGGTCACAATGGCTGTGGGCTTCTTCCTGTAAACTCACTCTAGGGGCTTCCTCAGTTCTGAAGCAGACTTTGCTGTCAGGTTCTATGCACATTAACAAGGATAGATCTGTACAGCAACGATTACCTAAATGAATATTCAGGATGTTTTCACTGTGGAAACTTGGTGTGTGTAACTTTTCAGGTAATTTCCATCACCTGAATAACTTCTTGAGTGAAAACAGTTCTTCCAGTGCGCAGCCTGAAGCTCTGGGGGTGGATGGCCCCTTATAAAGCAGAAACCTCAGGCTAAACAAGCCCAGTTATGTCCTGGGGTGTTTGGCTTCCTGGGCCCAGCTCAAACCCAGGAAAGCGGCAGCTGCCTCCTGGCTTTTCCTGCTGTCACATAGGGCAGGGCTGGAGTCACAAGAAGAGGACCCAATAGAGAAGGCAGTGCTGACTGCAGAGGTTAAATTGTGGCCTCCGAAGTTGAACCAACGGCCTTCAAATCCCAGCTCCGCCACTTCCCAGCCGTGTGACCTTGGCAAGCTCCTCAACTCAGGAGCCTAGTTTCTTCATCTGTAAAATGGGTAGCATGATAAAATCTACCTCCAAAGGCTTCTGTGAGTGTTACGGGGTGCTCAGTGCCAGGAAATGTTAGTTGTCATTACTGGGGTATCAAAGGTGGCAATCGATTCCCTTCCCAGGGGCAGGGGGCGCTATGGCTAAGGAGTTACTTTGTGCTCAGTTCACCCCATGGTATCTAATTGCCCATCTGCCAGCATTTGGTGAGAAATGCAAAAGGAAAGAGATGAGGCTTTTTCAGAGACCTACTTTTAAAATACCTTCATCTGACCCCTTCAAAACGGAGGGGTGCTGGGGAGGGTCCATTTTCCTTTTCTGTAGGCCCAGCAAGCCCTGCTGGTATTTCTTTTCTGATAACTAGAACAGGTTTCTCTCCCCACAGGGCCCCTTTCTTTCCCCTGAACCAGAAGGGAAGATCCCCTTTCTCTTTTCAGTAATGGGCAAGAACAAAGTTCCATTGACAACGTGAATGGAGCATTTCTTATCCTGGACTCTCTTCCCACTGCAGAGGAAGGGACCTTTTCTCTCTCCCTGGGCGTCTGCAGATTAGGATTCAAGTCCTTACAGGCGACTAGGGCAGCCCAGCATTCCTGATTCTGGCACAGATTTACCAAGGGTGGGAGGCTGCTTGGTTGCACAGCCTCCATGCCAGGTCATTTTACATGTGACTCTTTTTTTTTTTTTTTTTTTTTTGAGACAGGATCTCACTCTCTCTCTTGAGCTGGAGTGCAGTGGCATCATCATAGCTCACCACAATCTCAAACTCCTGGGCTCAAGTGATCCTCCTGCCTTGGCCTTCCGAGTAGCTGGGACTACAGGTGGAGGGCCACCATGTCTGGCTAAGTTTTCTATTTTTTTGTAGAAATGGGGTCTCGCTATGCTGCCCAGGCTGATCTCGAATTCCTGGCCTTAAGGGAGCCTCTCACTTTGGCCTCTCAGAGTGCTGGGATTCTAGGCCCGAGCCAGCTTGCTGGCCCTTACCTGTGACTCTGATATATATAACTCCTAGAATTTCCTCCGCTTCATCTGCTCTGGGCCTGCCTTGACCACTCAGTACATCCTCTCCTTTCACATTCTATTCCCTTACTTTGCTTCATTTTCCGTTAGAGCTCTTGGGCATCATCTGGCCCATTATATTAACGTGTTCATTGTCTGTTCTCCCTCTGGTAGGAACACAAGCTCCAGGAAAGCAGACTTTGTCTTGCGCATTGCTAAATCCCCAGTGTCTGGCACAGTGCCTGGCAGGTAGTAGGTACTCAGTAAATATTCATTGAATGAATGAAGGAAGGAAGGCTAAGGCTCAAAGTCACTTCTGGTTTCCCTCTAAAATCCAAAAAAAGCCTTTCTGATAAATGGATAACCGAAGTCAGGTTGCAATTGTTTTGGGCTTCCAGAACAGCCTGAGGTTGGATCAGTCAATCAACTGCCATGATTTATGGAGCATCTTTTATGGCCTGGCAAAGCAGGGACACAGAAGGGTATGACCTGGTCTCTGCTCCCCGAGCGCAGAGAATTCAGCTGGTGAGACAAAGCTCCCAAATGACAGCAGAAAATGAACCCAGGTGAAAAAAAAAGGCAAGTCTCCAACAGCACAGACAGCTGGAGGGCCTCTGTTTTTCTTGGCAAGCGTAGAGAGAAGGAGGCCAGGTGCTTACCTGTCAACACCACAACACTGGTGTTGAGGAACTCGTGCCCCTCAGGTGTCTACTGCAGAGTGTACCCAGGAACCACACTGGTATTTCCAGGAAGTGAGCACCAACTGCTGTTCTCTGCAGGTTTTTTCCCTTCGTCCTTTTCTACCTCACTGCTTCTTGCAAATTAAAAAGAAAGTCAGGAAGCAATGTTAAAAATAATCAAACCACAGCTAAAGGAAGGTACTTTCAAAAGGAAAAAAAATCGAGTTGACTATTATTCCACTGTGCTTTATACTTGAGGCCCTGTGATTATTCACCCTGTGAAACTGGCTGGAGCCTGGGGGAGTTAATGGGGCCGACATTACTTTTCTTTTGCATTACTTACATGGGCCGTAAAAATAAGCATTGGCCTCCTGGCCAGAAGCTGGAAAAAGTCACCCCAAAGGGAAGGAAAACTGTTAATCAAAATAGAAAACCCACGGCTCCGGTTTCCCTACATTGTAAAGGCTCATTGCTGTCGGGTGAGGCCTTTCTGGAACCCAAATTGGCTCCAAGCATCATGGGGGATGAGGGAAAGGAAGACCAGAAGACCCTAAGAATGTCCTAAAAGTGTCCTCAATTCTCCTAAGACTGGACAATGGAGGCTCCTCAACAACCCAGAGTCACCTGACTCGAACTGGGTGCTTGAGGGAGCATTTGGTGGCTTCTGAGAGGTTGGTTCTATGCTCCGGGGGCAAAAGATGGCTTGGAGTGTGGGGACTCAGGGAAGAAGGTGGCATGCCTCAGAGAGGCTTTGTGGCCACTTCACTTTTTTTCAAGGTTCTCAGAATATTAAAACATGAAAATATGTAAAACTGGGGCTCCCCAAAACCGTGACATATTTTTAAATAATTAAACTTGACAAATTAGCCCATTTTAGACACAAGTAAATGAAAAAAACAAGGCAATTTGTGCTATTCATAAAGTAAGTCCAGGACTTATTAAAAATACGGACTCAGTGCGCACTGCAGGTGGGCAGGAAGACCAGGGGACGCGCATGTGTGTCTGGCAACATCTTCTTTCTGTTCCGCTGACGGATCTTCCTGACACTGCAGGCAGCTCAGAGACACTGCCAAAAGTCTAAATTGACGTCTTTCATAAATGGAAAGCCCTCCAGGGACGAATCTACCATGGGCCATCCTCGACGTTTGTGCGGCTGTCCTGCTTGGCTCCGGAGTCCCGAGTAGACACAGAGGGGCCTCCTCTCTGGGCCTGGCCCACAGGCACGCAGGGTGGGGCAGCCTGGGATGAGCTGGCAGCTCCGCTGCTGGCTCCCTGGGGCCTCTCCAAACACCAGAGTTTGTTCAGGACATTTTCTCTGACTCACCCCTGGTGATAAGACAGGCAAGAGACTTGAAGCAAGTCAGTCGGCACACAGGAAAGTTTTAGATTCTTACCACCAGAGGTTTGATTTCAGAATTTGCAAGTTCCTTAACAAAAGGATTGTAGCTTTGACAGAACCAGAGTCCTTCCGAGAGCCAAAGCAGTAGAGGCAACAATGCACAGAATGCTGAACGCACTGCATCAGACGGGGGAAGCTTTATTCTTTGGCTCCCCACTGCTGCATTTATTTATTCATTCAACCGTTACATATTGAGCCCCTTTAAGTGCCAAGTCCCGTGCCAAGTGCTGGAGGAATAATGGGGAGCAAGCACAGACTCAGTCCCTTCCTGGATGAAGCCCGCAGTGTATGGGAAGTCAGGGGACAAGGGACCCTAACTGAAAATCACAAAGTGATATAAATAGCCCAAGCAGTAAGTGCTGCAAGGGAGCGGTGCAAGGTGCTATGAGCACATAATATGGGGCCTGGCTTGCTTAGGCAGGTCAGGGAGGCATCTCTGAAAAACAGATGCTGAGCTGGATCTGAGGATAAGAAGGGAAAGAGGTGATGAAAGACCATCTTTTGGAAACAAAAATAGCATGTGTAAAGGCCCTGTGGTGAGAGGAAGTGGGGCTGGAGCGGAGTGGTAAAGACTTAGGGTGGTGCCCGAGACTCTAGGGCACAATGGGGCGGGGCCAGGTGGGAGATGTCTAGCCCAGCGGGCAGGACGGAGGCTGCCAGTGCAGGCCTTCTGAGCCCCTTAGGTTTTCTTTCATTCATCCTGACAGCAATGGGATGCCCCCGAAATGCTTAAATAGGGGGAGAGGACTGGTGATGTCTGAATCACATTTGCATTTTGAAAATATTCCTCTGGCTGCGTTGCTAACATCTCTAAAGATAATTTCTGTTTTGCAAATCCAATAAGCAGGATTAGTATCCAGTGACTGGAAGCAGAAGCTGGCGCCTTGCGGCTAGATCTGGGTTTGAATCCTGGCTTCCTGCCTCACTTCTGGCGTGGCCTTGGGCAAGCTAGCCTTGCAGAGCCTCAGTTTCCTCGTATGTAAAATGGGGATAATAATACCTCCCTTTGCGTTGTTGTGAGGGTTAAGGAAATTACAGGAAATAAATAATCTTGCTTGATTTACGGCAAACTCTCCTTGGGATTTTTAAAAGTAGAAACCTTCTTTGACATTATGTATGGTATGAAAGAACGAACCTTCGGCAGGTCATAGGAACTTTCAGCTTTCCTTGAGGAAAACATCTTCCCCTGAACTGTAGATCCACAGTTTGGAAATGAACCTATTCCTGTCTCTTCAAAACAACAAAAACACAATCATAAAACAACCACTCATTCAACTGTTTGTACAAGGTGCTGTAGTCACGCCCTCTGATGTTGGAATTTATCAGATGATAGACCACGGAGAGATGAGCAACCAGAGGACAAACAGATGGCAAGTGAGCTTTGCAAATATAGAAACAAATAAGCCACTGGCTGTGGGGTAAGCGCATTTGTTGGTAATAAATAAGAGACTGCTGGGTGTCTTATATTTAGCCGGA
Organism: Indri indri; assembly: GCA_004363605.1. Classification (NCBI taxonomy): domain Eukaryota; kingdom Metazoa; phylum Chordata; class Mammalia; order Primates; family Indriidae; genus Indri; species Indri indri. The sequence continues at coordinate 43,954 of RJWJ010010218.1, forward strand.
GTGGGACTGGTAAGTTAGCCTTCTGTTTGGATTAGGCCAGTGCTTTCATCTCTGGAGGGTCCAAGGACTCTGCCAGAATAGAGCTCCAGTTGACCTTAAGTCAAGGGTCTTGTTAAAATACTCAAGAACCAACCTTAAGAGGCTCCCAGTGGCCAAAGTGAGCATCAAGGATATGAAATATATAAATATGTTTCAATCCTCGACTGTGTAATAACACAAAGAATATTGCTCACTACTGGAAGGTGATAGGAAACCAGTATATTATTTCGAAAATTTGTGAATAAAGGACAGAAATCAAACATTTATCCTGCCCTTCTGACATGAACTGTACCAAATAGTAGATGAGGGGAAGTTTTTTTCTTTATAGAACTATTTTAGCTAATAAACGAAGAAGGAATGACAGAATTAGAGTATCACCATTTTGTAACCCTTAACGAATTAATGAATTCGGATGCCCTCCACCCCAGTTATGTGCCTCCTGATGGAAGAACACAATGAAATAAAATTTTGCCCCCACCCCTCATTGGACTGGATACGAGTGAATCAGATCCAACTAAAAATTGTTAGGAAGTAGAAAGGACAGAGAAACATATTAAACAATACAGACTATGAGACACTGTACAAGAAAAAGGGCCCAATTCCTAAAGCAAATGAATTGCAAGGAAAAAAGGAAAAAAAGAGAAAGAGGTGAAACCCATAGAATAAACGAAACTTTTTGAGACATAGTATCCAACTGCAAGGTGTGGATTCAAACAAACTAAAAATTTTTTTAAAATATTGATGATATAATTGCAAACTTGAACACTGGTGGAATATTTGATGATTTTTAGGAATTATTGTTAGCTTTTTAGGTGTGCTAATTGTATCATGGTTAAGTTTAAAAAAGAGAAAGTTTTTTTTTATTTTTTAGTGATACAAACTGAACGGTAGGATATCCGGATTCACTTCAAAATAATAGGAGGGGGTCAGGAGGGGTGGGTGAGGGTATTGATAAAGCGAGATTAGCCGTGAGCTGATAATTATTGAAGTTGGGCCATGGGCTTGTGGCAGTTCGATATTTTCCATAATAGAAAAAGTTAAAAAAAAAATCTATTGACCAATCTATGTGTCCCTTTCTTTTAATATTAAAACACTAATTATTATTAATAGTATTATATTAATATGAAGTCTCATTTGGTTGATTCACCCACTTTCATGGGAGATCGGGAGGTTGGCCTTGGCAATGAGGAGACCCGGATTCTACTTTTACTTTCCTGTTCACTAGCTGAGTGATACTAGAATTTCAGCACTCTGGGTTTCCCTGAACTCGGTTGGGAAATTCAGGGCGGGGATGATTTCTAACACCCCGCCTGCAGTTGACTGTTGCAGTGATTAAGAGATTTGGGTCCTGCAGTCTGACTGACTGGGTTGGAATCCCAGCTTCCCCACATGTGTGCTCGGGTAAATTCCCTTAATCCTCCAGAGCGTCATTTTCCTGATTCGTAAAATGAAAGTAACAATAACACCTCAAAGGGTTGTTGTGAAGATTAGATGAGATAGTCCACGCATTCACTCCACAAACACAGAGCACCTAGTCTCCAGCTCTGGGACGGGTAGGGGTGGAGAAGTGAAGAAAAATACAGGGACCAGCTGTTTGGAGCCTAATGGGAGCGCCCAGACAACACACAGTAAACACTAAACAACAAGGAGTGTCTCAAACAGCTAGAACTCTGAAGAAAATACAGCACAGCAATTTGCTGGAGAGCAGCTCTGAGGAAGGTGAGCTGCAACAGTAGCTAGGTTGATCTGGGACAGTCTGAGGGGGTGGGTGACATCCCAGCCCCACGTAACTAATGGGGAGTTGTCTGCTGTGGAGGCTCTGTCTGGCCTTGTGTGCGCAGCAGTGGTTCTCGACCAGGTGATCTCACCCCCTGTAAGCCTCCCTCCACCTGTGGCCATGTCTGGGGATTTTAGGTTGCCCCCACCGGTGGAGGAGTCGTTCTGGCGCCCAGCGAGGGGGGCTGGGAATGCCACCCGGTATCCCAGTGTGCAGGACAGCCGCCAACCCCCAAAATTAACTGGTCCAAAGTGTTGGGTGGTGAAATTGAGAAACTCTGACTTAGAGAGAAGGGCAAGGACAAGGGTCCTGCAGGAGTCAGGAGCTTGCTGTGTTGGCAACAAACTCAAATCCACTGTGGCTGACTGAAGGTGGGTGAAGTGACAAAGGTAGACTAGACTCTAAAGAGGCTACGGGAGCGCTTTTTAGGGCATAGCGAGGAATTTGAAATGATCCCCAAAGCAGTGGGAAGGCCTTGGAGAGTTTTAAGCGGAAGACATGTGCACCACATGAAACGCTCTGCATATCTAAGCGCTCAGAAAATGTTATCACCACGATTGTGTCTACACCGGCCCCGGCCCAGGCCGCGCGTGGCCGCAGTGACTCCTCCTGGCCAGCAGAGGGCGCCGGCCGACACTTGGCCATCGGCCGCCCGGGGCGGGCCTCCTCTTGCCGTGCCCCTTCCTTGTCTTTTCCCCTCTGGAGCAGTCGGGAAGGTGGCGGCGGCGGCGGTTGTCCCGGTCCGGCCGGTTGGTGTGGCCCGTCGGCCCGCGCTCTGCAGCGCCCGCGCCGCGTCAAGCCCAGTCGAGCCGAGCCGCGGCGGCCGGGTCCGGCGCGGGCGGCGCGTGCTGACGGAGGGCTGCGGCCGCGGCCAGGGCGGCCCGTGGGACCGCGGGCCCCCGGCGCAGCGCCGCCCGGCTCCTGGCCCTGCCGGCCTCCTCCCTCGGCGCCGCGGCCATGGCGGCCAGCGCGAAGCGGAAGCAGGAGGAGAAGCACCTGAAGATGCTGCGGGACATGACCGGCCTCCCGCACAACCGAAAGTGCTTCGACTGCGACCAGCGCGGCCCCACCTATGTGAACATGACGGTCGGCTCCTTCGTCTGTACCTCCTGCTCCGGCAGCCTGTGAGTGCGGGGCCGCCGGGCGGGTGTCAGGCCCTTCCCCGGGAGGTCGGGGAGCGGGCGGCGGGTCAGGGACCCTGCCGGGGCCGGGGAGACGTTGGGCAGCGTGGGAGGCCGTCGAGGGCGGCCGCTCTGGCCGGGGGCGGCAGTTGGGCGCCGGCTCTCGGGGCTAGGCGGGGGAGTTTGGTGGTGCGATGCGCTCCGCCGGGGCAGCTGGGCTAGGGATGCGCTTTCAGTTTTGCTGGGCGAGGGTTTAGGCTTAGGGCATCCTTCGTGGGTGGGACGTGGGCGGGGTTGGGGTCAGAGAGTAGGTGGCAGGGGCGAACATCTCGGGTCCCCGCTGAGCAGGCAGCTACCACCCTTGCTCCTCCGTTCTCCAGGGCACCGGCCACGCCGGGCTGTAGGGAAAAGATGCGTGGAGGCTGGGGAGAGCCGTGCTGGT
>RJWJ010010219.1:0-47583 GCA_004363605.1 Indri indri
AAAAAAAAAAAAAAAAAAAAAAAAAGGATTAGTTTCAAGACATTCTATAGTTGTTAGCAATCAGTTGTTCACTTCTTTTAAACCTAACAGGAGTTTGTTTTCTTCAATCTGCATAGTTAAAGATGATTCACAACAAGTATTTAATACTCATGCCATTATTTAAATATATTTAACAAAAATTAAATATAGCAGGAATGTCTTATAACAATAAAAAGTATTCCTTAACTTGATATTCAGCTTTAACTCAGGCAATGTTTGTTCAGGTTGTATTATGAAAAAAATCACTAAGTTGTTGCTGAATGTAAATCTAACTAAACAGACAAACAACTAAATGTCACATGATATATTATACTTGAGTAGAACAATGATCAGTGTGCTCCATTCTGCCTGGATCAGGGGTCAGAAAAGGTATCGGAGAAGGAACTAAATTTAAGTTGTTCTTTTAAAAATGCGTAGGAATTTTCAAGTCGGATATGAGGAATGGAGTGGTCTCAAAGAGATCAGATATTTCAAGTGGAAGTTACAGAGAAGAGAGAACTTTAAATATAATTGAGGAATACAAAAAGAAAGAATGAGAAATTGAAGCAAAACAGAGCGCTTATAGAGTGGGAATAAAGCCTGGAAGACAAAACTGCAGGTTATGTAGAAAGAGGTGAGGTCAGTGGCTAAAGGAGAATGAGCAATATTTTGGAAAAGTCACTTAGGAAAATTCGAAAGGACACTAAGTGATTCTGAGAAATGATTATCATTCATAAGTGAACCTGGTCATTTATCTGGTGGGGTTATATATTTTATATAAAGCTTGATTATTTTTCTATTTACAAAAAGCAAGCAGATGAAAAAAATCCCACAGAAAAAGAGATTTCATTTACATAGCAACAAAAATATAGAATGAAAACTATATGAAGAAAAAAACTTGTATAAATGAAAGCCTATTGTTTATAGCTAGAAAGACTCACTAATGTAAAGCTGTTAATTGTTCCTAAATTAATTTATACATTTAATATACTTTCATAAAAACATTATTATATTTTTATTTTTTAAAAAACTACACTATCTGATTCTAAAGCACACTTTGAAAAATAAATATCTACTGGAACATTCTGAAAAATTCAAAATTATATGACAACTAGTCCTAAAAGATGCCAAGGAATATTACATTAACATAATTATTGTAATTAAAAGTATCTGATAGAGACACTATAGAACATAATATAGATTCTAAAATAATATAACAAATTTGACATTTCACGTCAGCAGAGAAATGATGAAGTAGTCAATAAACAACAACTATGTAGCCATCTATGGTGGAGAACATATTCCTTCCCTATTGCTTATTCCAAAATAAATTCTAATCAGATTAAAAACTATTAAAAAATTCAAAGACTATTTAAATTATAATGTAAAATGTAGACAATATAAAAGAAAAATTTAAAAAATTTAAATACATGAAAAAAATTCCATAGTGTTTAAAAATACACTGGAAAATTGTATAGACACATGAAAAAGAATAAAACTAGATCCTTATCTCTCACCATATACAAAATGAACTCAAGGTGGATTAAAGATGTATGTGAGACCTGAAACCATAAACATTCTAGAAAAAAACCTAGGAAAAACTATTCTCCACCTTGGCCTAGGCAAAGAATTTATGACTAAGACCCTAAAGGCAAATAATACAAAAACAAAAATAAACCAATGGAACTTAAACTAAAAAGCTTCTGCACAGCAAAAGAAATGATCAACAGAGTAAATAGATAACCTATAGAATAGTATAAAATATTTACAAACTATGCATCTGACACAGGACTGGTATCCAGAATCTATAAGGAACTCAAACAAATAAGCAAGAAAAAAAAGCAAATAACCTCATTAAAATGCAGGTAAAAGACATGAAAAGACATTTCTCAAAAGAAGAGAAATAATGGCCAACAAACATATGAAAAAAATGCTCAATATCACTAATTATCAGGGAAGTACAAATTAAAACTTCAGTGACATACAACATTTACCCTTGTCAGAATGGCCATTCTCAAAAAGTTAAAAAAAAATTGATGCTGGCCAGATGTGGTGAAAAGTGAACACTTACACACTATTGTTGGGAATGTAAATTAGTACAACCTCTATGGAAAACAGTATGGAGATTTCTCAAAGAACTAAAAGTAGATCTACCATTGGATCCAGCAATCCCACCATTGAGTATCTACCCAAAGGAAAATAAATCGTTGTATCCAAAAGAGACCAGCACTTGTATGTTTATAACAGCACAATTCACAATTATAAAGATATGGAATCAACCTAAGTGTCCATCAACAGATGAGTGAATAAAGAAAATATATATACTCTGCAGAATACTACTCAGCCATAAAAAAAGAATGAAATAATGTCTTTTGCAGGAACTTGGATGGAACTGAAGGCCTTTATTTTAAGTGAAGTAACTCAGGAATGGAAAACCAAATGCCGCATATTCTCATTTATAAGTGGAAGCTAAGCTATGAGTATGGATGTGCATACAGCGTAACTCAATGAACACCAGAGACTCAGAAGGAGCAAGGTGGGAAGGGGGTTAAGGATGAAAAATTACCTATTGGGTACAATGTACACTATTTAGGTGATGGATACACTAAAAGCCCAAACTTCACCACTACATAATTCATCCACGTAACAAATCACTTATACCCCTAAATCTATTGAAATTTAAAAATAAAATAAAATAAAAGGCAAATGTAAGCATACTTTCTAAAAAAAAAAATACCTTAGAAAGCAAGATATTTGACACAATAGGGGTTATTTGCAAATTAGGTTATAATGAGCTGATTTCCTAATTATCCTCAATTATCAACAATTCAACTGAAAAGTAAGCAAAAGACCTAGATATTTCTTAGTAAAGAAAAAGCAGATGTCTTTTAAATACATGGAAAGATGCTTGTGTTTACTCATTAGAACTGCAAATATTATCTATGATGAAATACTGTATTTTCACCTATCAAGTCAGAAATGGTCAAAACATCTGACAATATACTGTGTTGGCAAATTTATGAAGAAACGGGCACACTGAATCTAAATTATTACAACCTTTAGGGAGTGTTGCCATATCTGTTAAATTTTAAAAGGCACACAAGTATTCAAGGATCTCATTTCTCAGAATTCATTTTATAGATTTTCTCTGCTATGAGCTCAATATATACAAAGATATTCATTGCATCATTGTTTGTAAGAGTGAACAACTCAAACAAGCTAAATGTATTTCAGTAAAGGTTAAAAAAAATCCATCTACATAATGGAATATCAGGCAACTCTGGAGAATGATATTGCCCTTTTGAATATGATTGTATAGCATGTTCTACATCATATATTAAGCCAAATATATACATGCATATATAAATACATATAATTATATATATTTTAACATGTGTACACATATTAACACTTATATTCCTAGACTAGCTCTCCAAAGATACAAGTAAAAAGTCAAAAAAATTATGCACTACCTCACACAGTTGATTGAGGTTAATATCCATGGTGATAAGTATGTAATCAATATGCACCCTTGACATGATAGGATAAGAATCACATTTTACCACTTTGGTCTTACTCCCCCAAACCAATCACCCATGACAAAAACATCAAACATGTTGAAATTAAGCACAGACTACAAAATGCCTAGCCAATAGTTCCCTAAACTGTCAAGACTATAAAAAAAAAAAAAAAAAAAAAAAAAAAAAAAAAAAAAAAAAAAAAAAAAAAAAAAAAAAAAAAAAAAAAAAAAAAAAAAAAAAAAAAAAAAAAAAAAAAAAAAAAAAAAAAAAAAAAAAACAAGGAAAGTCTGAGAAACTGTCAGAGCCAAGAGGAACCAAAGGAGACACAATGACTCGATGAGATGAAGCATCTTGGAGAGAAACAGAAGAACAGAGGTAAAACTAAAAAATCCCTGAATAAAGTATAGACCTCACCAAATAATAACGTGTCAACATTGGCTTATTAATTGTTACAAACACACCATACACATTTAAAATATTAATAGTAGGAAAAACTGAATGTGGAGCATATGGTAACTCTCTGTACTGTCTGTATATATTTTTTGTAACTCTAAAACATTAAGAGTTCATTTAAAAAATAGTTAGCTATTGTGCAACAATTTTGGGTCAACCCAGCTAAGCTATGGTGCCTATTGTTTGGTAAAACGTCAATCTAGATGTGATTAACATTTAAATTAGTTGTAGACTTTGAGTAAAGCAGATTACCTTTCATAATGTGGATGGGCCTCATCTATTCACTTGAAGGCCTTAATTACAAAGACTGAGGTCCCCAGAAAAGGAAGGAATTCTGCCTCCAGACCACCCTTGATTTGATGTTGAGATTGCAAGGTCAACTCTTGCTGGAGTTTTCTTTCATTCAGCCTGCTGGTCTGTCCTGCAGATTTCACATTTGCCAACCCCCGCAACTGTGTAAGCCAATTTCTTAAAATAAATCTCTCAATATATAGATAGATTCATACATGTTCTTTTGGTTCTGCTTCTCTGGAGAACCCTAATACCCAGACAAAGAACAATAGGGTGAGATACTTTTTAAAATATGTTCTTTTATTCATTTTCAATTTGCAATAACCACCAGCATCAACTATTAAAAATAAATGATTGAGAAAAAAAGGGACAAAAAATAAACGATGAGTCTTCATGTGAGGTTAGATCACTGATATTTAAAATTATCCTAATAAACTATCTCGTTTGATTCCCACAATAATTCTGTTACATCTATAGAGTCGATATTATTATTTACAATTGAACCAAGTAAAAAACAGAGCAAGTTACACAAGGCCTCATGAGGAGAAAGCAGCAGAACCAGAACCAGAACCAGGAGGTTTCTGATACCCAGGGAGGTGTTAGTTACAAGGCCTATTGAGCCCTGAGGCAGGCAATAAAAGAAAGGAATATCCACTCTAATTTCAGAGATCTATGTAAACCAAGAGAGGTAAAGGAATGGTGAAAGTGAAATCAAAGGCATTTAATCATGAGCTGAGTGTTTCACTATTAACTCTTCCCTCAAAAAACAAGACTAATAGAATATCTGCTCTAAGTTCTTAAGATAGTTCATCAACAGCTCAGGGGCAGCCTTGTGATCTTTGTCCGTGAAGAGATTTTATCCTTATCCAGTAACTTTGGTACACAAAGGAAAGGAGTTTGAAGGTCCAGGAGCAGGGTAGGGTCTGCTGGCATGACAAGGTCAGATTTTCAGATGCTCATATTCCTACAAGAAAGTATTTACAAAATCCTCTTGTAGGCCCCAGTTTATAGGCTGTAACTTTTCAAATGTGTGCATTGATCTAGAGATCCAAAGTACATGTCCATGCTTGGGGAAATTTCCAAGTAGTTGACTCAAGAAATAGGACAGATTTTGAGCTATTTTATTATGTTTGAGGATGTCGAAGTCACTGGATGGAGCTGTAGGAAAAATGAAACATGATAACAATTTAGGAACAGTATTGACCATGATGTCTTTTGCTTTCCAAAGCACGTGTAACAATTCATATCCCAGGGGAAATAAACATGCTGCTAACCTTTCCTTACCTCCAAAGACCACGGGAGGAAGAACAAGAACCAGCTAGAAATTTCAAATTCTCTGCCAGTTATTCTATTCAACTAAAGATGGGACTTGGACAGAGAAAGATTTATCATGAAGTTAAAGAAATGTAAGCTTCAGAGCCCCTCACTTGTACAGGTCTCTCTAAAGTCCTTGAAGGAGTGATATAATAGCATGTTCCCATGTTTCTGCTTTTGCAAAATTTTCAAAAGCAGTATTTCTTAAATTATTTTTCTTAAGGAAGACCCATAAACTCATATAAGCTTTCAGCTCCATAAAACCTGTATTCACCTCGCAAGTTGGAGAAAGTGATCCATGGTTTTGCAGAACTTCTTAATGAATTTTGGATATGCAAGGGAGGCCTGAGGCCATAGATGGTACAAAGCTAATCTGATCTACATAATAAGATCTGAGAATTGTTTCCTGGGAAGCCTGAAGGTAGGTTACCTGGAAAATGAAAAGGTGTAAAGTATTAAAAGGGAGAAGAGAGCAAGTCAAATGGTAATGTACAATCCCTCAAATACCCCAGATTTTGAATAAAGTCTGCAAAACCTAAAAATGCCCTGCCTAAGGAGTTTATGCAGTAAGAATTCACAGAGAGAGGGTTGATTTCTGATTTTTACCCTGACATTGAGACGAGAACAGCTAATTGGGCATAAGATAAAAGTGAGATCATGTTCATTGATAGCCAGAAATCTTTGTCAGAAATGATCTGAAGAACATTTTGCTACAGAATGTGGGATACGAGACTGGCTTTTAAAAAACATTATAAAACATGGCCTTTAGCTGAACTGTGGGTCACATGGATTCTCAGAGTCATCTGAAGCAAAATGGAATTGTGCTACCAGCAGTTTTGTATTATAACTCCAAAAGACACAATCCCGAACACCATAGTCCTGAATGTTGAAATCCTGAAAGGTCAAAATCCTGAACATATAATTCTGGAAAAAATTATTAAAAAATTCCTGAAAGGACATCTATGTACATTTTTTAAAAAGGGATTTGAGAAACGTATAGAAACACAAACAGAATATTTTATAGGCCACTTTACGCAACAAAATAGGCAATAACAACTTGCATATTTTTGTAAGCATAAACACTCAGGCATACTAATGACACATAGGTATAACTGTTATGAGCAGAAGAAAGGTATTCATAAAGAAATAGATCAAAAAGCAAAATGTGTAAACACATATCACTACGATTCGTAATTGTTTGCACTTGGCTTCATATCTGTGGTTACATGAAATACCATGATGACAACCTGAGTCTTTTGAAGAGATGGATCAAAAATTGAGATGGGGTAGACGTCCAAGGAGAAGAGATCTCAAGAAATTTTATCTTCCACAAATGCAGGTGCACAAAAAGGACATCTCTTCATTTACTGACAAAGTTTCAACATTTTTTGGTACAAGCCCAATATTATGCACAAAGTCAATACTGTAATAATGCATGTTCTTGGAGTCAAATTCAGAAAAATATTAACAAAACAAAATACAACTCCTTAAAAATCTTTATATAATTTTTTATTTCCAAGATTGGAAATGACACAAAGATGGAATACATAGTTTAGTGAAATGTAAAATAATAATGCTGACACTTTAAAATAGTAGGGAAAAAATAAAAAAAAATAAACACTAAAACCAAAAAAATTCAACATATGAAACAGCGTATTATAGAGATAGATTATGGTCAACCGCACAGAGGTCATCCATAAGAGCTAGCCGACTTTCACGATTATTAACTATATTTTAAAGTTTTATATCACGATGAATAGCATTTTTTTGTTTGTTTTTGTTTTTTCCTGTTTTGGGGCATGGCTCTCCTCAGAGGATACATTCCCATTCATTTGTTGTTGTACTGTTCCTTTTGAAATTTTTCGATGATTCAATATACACTGACATGAACGTTTCCTATTAATTTTTCCCATTTTCTGTGCCATACTTCTATATTGTTGGGGTACGAGGAAATCCATTTTGTATGTCCTCATATACAGACCACAAATTTGGTGGGAATCAACACCAATGACTGAAGAGCGACACTGTTACATAAGTGTTTTCTTATCCTACTATGCACATGATTACTTTCAAACCAGTTAGTAACTTAGCTGGCTTCTTCAGGCAAATGCAGCTTTAACTCATTGAAAACTCCTAGAATGTCACCAGCTGGATGGGACGTAATGCCAATGCAGACATATGACCCATTTTTAAACTGAAGTTTTCATAGTTGCTGTATTATGTGGCCAATCCACTCATCTGAATTTTCTGCCAAATGAGGAATGGAAAAAACAAACTTCATGATAACACCTTGAAATTCACTTTTAGAAGCCTTGACACTTAATTCCAAGTCTGTCATTATGGTTTGGGGATTCAGTTGAAATACATTTTTCTTCTGCGAAGTCCACAAAATCTTCACATAAGCATTTATGAAGTGCTTCACTTTTTCCAATCATTAATACATAAGTAATCAGATAGGTTCTAGAATTTTCAGATCCAACTGGAGTATGAATTGTATATAGTTGAAAAGAAACAAAATGGGGACAGTTTTGAAAGTGCCATCCATTAGCCAAAATGAAACACGCACTAGTTTTTTGATGTTAGATTTAGTGGTGAATATAAGAAATCTATCTTTTTCCACAGTGAAATCCCTAACCAAGAATAGTTCACCATTTAATGTGTTTTGTAACACAGAGGAACCTCTATATCAGCAAGTGTTTGGTTCAGAAGGTTGCTGAGCTTGTCAAATTTTTTTTATTCTCTGACCAAGGGCATTTTTTTGAAAGCAAGTTTGGTGCTATGCATGATAGGGCAGAAGTTGTACACTATTGAATAATTTGACAGGGGAGTTTCTTGTATTTTTTGCCTGTGTTTTCACTTCTATGATCCTCAAAACACTCAAAACATTGAGGGTGGATCTTTCTACCTAGTTCACCCAGACTGGAGACACCCTCACAGACACACCCAAAATAATGCTTTACCAAGTGTCTAGATATTCCTTAATTCATCAACTTGATACCTCAAATTAAGTCCACAAGTCTACCCCTTGTCAGTTTGGCACCCATACACCATATTAAACCATATTTAATTTCCAAATAAAGATAATAAGGTAATAGTTCCACCTAACATGATGTAACTAACATGCTGCAACTCTTCTGCATACAACCAAAAACATACTAATCTTTTGCTTAGAATTCTTCTTTTAGGATTTCAACATTCAAGAATTGTGGTGTTCAGGATTGTGTTTTTCTGGACTATGATTGACACAGGTCAACAGTCGCCAATGCTCTTTATCCATCTAAAGAAAACTTGGATTCAAAATTGCAGTGACTCAAGGAGTCTACTCCCAAGTAGTGAACATATTCATGATTTATCTACCAGGCTGGAACGTTATGAGTGAAAGAGGAAAGGTGTCTGCTTCTGGCTGGCTCACAGGAGTTCAGATGGGCATCAGTTTGGAGGCATATTCTAAAGAAGCTGAGGTGCTGTAGGTAGATGGGTCACAGGTGTATAAGACTACTGCTGTAAGACATGAGGTGAAATTGCAGGGCAAAATGAACAAAAAATGACATAGGAATAGGTAGGTGCTTATTTGGAAATACACTGGCACAATCTCAGGAAGTTAAGACAAGGGAAAGGTCAATATGTAGGCAGGTATTTCTAATGTGCCAGGCAGTTCAATGTTTTGTGAATGTTAAGGCATTTTCCCAGTTTTCTTCAGAAATCCACCATGAGATGAATGGATACAGATGAGAAGAATAACATTTAGAGATCAGGCAACTAGATGACCACAAAGTCCATGTGTTTTCTTCCCTGCCCACTGACCCTAATGTGATATAACATGAACCAATCTCAGACCAGAGGCTACGGAGCAGCTATCTCCCTCGGGACCTGGTTAGATTGGCTCCGTTACACTGTCTGAATGACAGGATGACTCAGCACTTCCTTTTCAAGTTGCACATCACTTTCCTATTCTCCTAGGAGTCCTTCTTATATTCTTCCAGGAACAGAAGGAGGTTTTGTGAAGAAATTAAAAGCTCAGGTTGGACACATATATTCCAGAAGCAAAGGTCTTTAGGTATTTGGACATGAATGGTTGGCATTTGACTGAGGAAAGGATAACCATAGAGTAGAAAGAACAGGAAGAGAAATATGGATGTTTTCTCCTATTATTTTTTTCTTCGTGTTTTTAACTGATATGGCTACTTTCCATTAAATTGAAGCCAATTCAAGCCAAACATACAGAATTAGCCACATCTAACAGCAATTTAGTTTGAACCGTACTTATGTAAAAACCTAGTATGTGAAAAACGAAAGATATAAGAGGAGTAAGATGCAATCCCTACCTGTGAGAAAGTTATAATCTGTCATCATGGCTCTTTGTCAACAATGCATTTCAATATAAAACTGGAGGCAAAGATAGTTATGATTAAAAGCAATAATGCTTGAAGTTGAAAAGACCTATATTAACTAAAATATTATTTATGTTCTTTTCAAACTCCATGCTTAAAAAAACACTTGAACTCATCCATCTTGGGAGATGTTTACCTTCCTAATAAGAGGAAAATTCATGAACATTAGCTGTTTCAGAGACAAGAAATGTATCTACTAATGATAAAGGCCAAAGTAATGAGTCTATTCTATCCTGGCATGCCAAGAGGCTTATTTTTTCTACTGTGTTTTAAGCTACTTTTATATAAGGATTACTATTTGAGCTAATTATATTAGTATATTTTTTTTTGCTTACTATGTCATGGATTGTGTTAGATAATAGTGAGCAAAAATAATGTTATTGCAAATGCTGTATTGACATGCCTTCCTCCCCTCAGCCTATAACTAGCCTCATGAACAAATTTCAGTGACCCCGTATATTTCTTCTTTTTTTTTTTTTTTATAATTCTCTCCTTTAACTAACTACTTGAACTTTTGAGTTATTTCCCAGAAATGGTGAATTTTCTGCAAGACAAAGGAGCTGAGATTCTGAAGGTCAGACTCCACCATCCCTCACAACCTGCCCCCAGTGCACATAATAGCCCTTGTTAGTTACACCACTGGCCCCTCACTGAAAAGCCCATGATCTCCCTTAGTCAGAGAGAAGGATTTGAGGCAGCTTCTCCTATTCTCCTGACAAGATATCTGTCGTATTAAGAAATTCCTTTCTTCCTTGGCAATCCTTGTTGTCTCAATAATTAGATCTTTGTGCAAGGAGCAAGTGGACCCAGGTGGAAAGCCCCCTGTGGTTTTGGCAACAAGACTATACCAGTCACATTTTGCTGACAGCAGTCTACTGAAAGAACCTGTGCAAGTCTTCTTCATATCTTTCTTCCATTCCACCCACCGAGAAGCAGTCTGAGAATATGAGGGGTTTCTCTTTCCCCAGAAGGAGCCCTAACCCAATGCTGGATGGACTTTGAAAAATAAACACCCTAGTTTTCTCTCCCCATAGCTAGCCCTGAGATGTACTCTTCACTGCTCCCTACACAGAGAAATTGAGCTGCTTATCCTTCATCCAGCCTCCATTTGCTTATTTCATTTCTTCCTTTCCCCTATTGGGATGTCTTCAAACTCAGATTCTTGTCTCAGGGGTCAAAAATGTCTAGGGGAATTCAACCCCAAATACATACATGATCTCAATCCTTATCCTCAAGAAGTTTACACTGTAGTGAAGGAGGCAGAGATTATAAGAGAGGAAAGACAAAAAGTGCGGAGGCCAGTTCTCCAGGCAAAGTTGATGTTACCACAAAACCTCAGACCACAAAAAGGCAAGAAAATAGAAGAATCTGAAAAATCTTAGGAGTTGAAATCAAAAGGAATTGGTTGCAGATTAGAACAGAACCATCGCATTTTGAGAAGGATAAAATAGATTTGAGTGGAAATATAGTGTCTGATTTTTGGATTGATCGATGATGTTTTATTGGAGTATAACTATATTTGTTGTCAGAATGAACATAGGTCCATAGATTTGTCATTTCATTTATTAGAGCAGAATATTTAGAAATTCAAGTATGATCACTCTCAAAAACCAATTTATCTGAATAAGAAAATAATGACATTTTGTTTTTCCTAAAGTTAATTAAATGGTTTAATAGTATGTAAACACACCTAACACCATGTGTGTAGCACTCAGACTGTTTCATGTTTTATTTTGAAATAATTTAAGACTTGCAAGAAGTGGAATAGAATGTTCCCTGTATCTTTACCCCAGTTCTCTCCAAATATAAAATCTTACATTATCAAAACCAGGAAATTGAAAATGGTAAAAAGACTGTTAACTAAACTACACATCTTACTTGAATATCACCAGAAAGAGACTTTATATGCACTCATCATTAAAGTTTTAATAAATGTCAGCAGAAGACATAATATAAAGCCTTTAATTCTCAGTTATTCTTTTCCTTTTGTTTTGTGCAGTAGCAAGAGTGGCTAGTTCAAACACAAGGCAGACATGGGGCTACAGATAAAACTATCGCTAGGCACTGCCTACATCAGACTACACGATAGTGTGAGCAAGAAAGGCACTGAGGAGGTGCAGAACATGAAATAAGATATGCCAGTGGGCCATTTGCTTGCTTTATAGTGAAGAAAAGGCCCATTTCCTTTAAATATTTGCAGGAGGTCTTAGAATTTCTACTTACAATGATATATTTTCTCTGCTCTTTTGGAATTTATAATCTAGTCTAGACAACATATACAAGGCAGTCAAGATGGTTTAATATATGATCAACAAGCCAGACAGGCCCACTCAGACATTTCCTAATGGTAAGATTTAGGGAAAAAAATATAATCTAAGTTTTTATAATGTAGAAAATAACTGATTTTTCCAACCGTAGGATTTGATCTTGACTAATGTGTAAGGAAGTGCATGTTCTTGATGATGTTGCTTATTTATGTATTTCCTTTGAAGTTATACAGCTTTATTATGACATTAATTTGGTGGATTTACACATAGAGCAACATGACACTAGTTCATATAAAATCACAGCTTTTATCTCAAAGGAACTCTTGCCTAATGTTGGAATGGAAATATAGGAATTCCCTTGAGTCCTGATCTTGGAGTCCACATCCTTTGCTTCCAGCTCTAAATTAAACTTTTTCATTTTATATGACATGTTTCTTTGTTTCTTTATGGTATTTTTAGATAATCAGATTCCTGCTAAGCAGCATTAAGATCAGAGTCTCTCTCTTGAATATGTAATATATCTTAAAAAATCAAATGATATATATCAGCCCCCCTTAAAGAAATGAGATGATTTAATTTCCCTGAAATTTAGGAAATTCTGTACTTGACCACTTTCATTTTATATAAATTGTTTTTCTAATGTAGTTTTTGTTATTGATGTTGTTGTTACTAAAATAATGACCATGACTCTGAAGGCAGATGATATTTCTTCCCCTTGTAATTACTTATTTTGTTCTACTGAGATTTGGTATCTGCATACTTAAGTTTCTTTTGTCTCAGTGTATCTACACCAAAACTTTATAAAAGAAACACAAAGTTTGATTTGTTTAGGAAGACACTGACACTTCATGCCACTCATTAGCCTTGACTCTTAAGTGGTAGGGAAATTAATTTATTTATCCAGTATCTGTATATGTTAGGGAACAATTGATCCCTGTTAAATAGGACATTGGAGACAAATGCACAATGAACCTCACTAGGTCCTATCACAGACCCCCCGCCTTAGATGTACCAATCATTTCAGCCACTCATAGACTCATCTGGTAGGACAAAGTGGCAACCAGCAAACCATGTAGATATCCATTGAAATTGAACAATTCATTAACAGCAGCAGTTCCTCAGCTTTTGGAGGTGACTTTGCCCACAAGATTGTGATCATTTTACAACCTCCAGCATGAAATTCAATATAATTATCTGTTTCAATAAATTTCACATAATAATAACCAAGGAAGATAGAAATGATTTGATGATTCGAAGCAAGTCATGCTGTTCAGGCTACTGTTAAACCAAATACTAGTTAAGAAAGAATGGGGTGGGAGAGAAAAAGCAGAGAAAAAAAAAAAAAGGGGCTTTCATTTTCAGGTAGACACTGAGGAGCTAATCTTAAAGTCTACTTTTTTTTTTAAACAAAACTTGAGATGTTTGATTAAGATAAATCCAGAGTTCCCAAAACCTCAAAGCATTTCAAGAGATTTCACAAGAAATAACTTGGAAATGTCATTAATTCTGACACTTAATTGCATTTCAATTTATTTCACACTTTCTAGTCTTGAAGGATTTATAATTTAAGTCTCTTATCTAAGGGAAGAATGCATAATTTCTTTTAATTGTCTGTTGTTTCAATTAGCCTCTGGTGATCATTTCATATTTAAAGGGTTTATTTGGGAAGATTTGTTTCTGCCTTCTGAACGAAACGGGGGGAAAGCAAGAGTAACTGAGACTCCCTGCAGCTTCCTCATCCTCCTGGGGACCACATTGAAAAGATCTGTCTTTCGTGGATAGGATTACTCGATGGGAAAAAAAAAAAAAACAAACATGTGTGTGTACATATGTGTGTGTGTGTGTGTGTGTGTGTGTGTATATTTGAGACAGAGTCTCACTCGGTCATCCAGGTTAGAGTGCAGTGGTGTCATCACAGCTCACTGCAACCTCAAACTCCTGGGCTCAAGTGACCCTTCTGCCTCAGCCTCCCAAGTAGCTGGGACTACAGGCGTGCACCACCATGCCTGGCGAATTTTTCTATTTTTTTTATAGACAGAGGGGTCTCGCTCTTGCTCAGGCTGTTCTTGAACTCCTAACCTCAAGTGATCCTTCCACCTTGGCCTCTCAGAGTAGTAGGATTACAGGCATGAGCCACTTCACCCAGCCGGAAACAATATTTGTTAATCACCACTTTATTACAAAATTTCTCAGTATGGGACTAAAGTGACAGACTGCATCCCCCACCAAACCCTGTTACTAAGTTTGCTTTTTATTTATGGAAATTGTCTGGAAGTAATAAGCTTTGGTACTATAATCATGAGAGGAAAATTTATTGTTATTTTGTCCTTGTTCATTCTAAGAACATACCCCCCACACTATTTTTTAGTGCCATTCATGAAGGCTTTTTAACTTACTGTTCCAAATCCAATTAATTAAGACTTTTTTTCAAATAATAAGACATATGAACATACTCATAAACTGGTAGCATCATTTTACTTGACATTACAGATGGTTACAAAAAGATGCAAGGTCTCTGTCTTCTAAGGCTTGCTGTGCTGTTGTGGAATTAGGTAAACAACCAAGAAAAGAGAACAGCCCTTCAGCAGTGCAGCCGTGCAATTGTGAATTTTGGACTTGGATTGGAATCGTGCTCCTGTCACTTGTTAGCAATGGGCATTGAGAAGTGTAGTTAAAACTCTTTTACTTCAATTTCTTCATTTGAAAAATAATGGATATAATGTCTTCTTTCGGGGGTTTATAGTGAGAATCTTATGACCTAATAAATCAAATGTGCCGAGCACACACCGTACCTCATACAAAGTAGGCAATCAAAAATGTCAGTGCTTGTATTAATCTTCATTTTTAGTGTCTCCCTTGTGGTCTTCTATATCTTCTATGTTAAACTATTTCTCTGGGATTGGCTTTTTATTTACTTATCTCAGGGGAGAGCAAAATTGCTCAGTTTTACTTGAATTACGTGCTGTAGATTGATTGTGGAAATATTTCCAATGTTTCATTCCTGCCTGGATGTACACCTTATTTATTGTGAGTTTGCAGCTCCTTCCATAAAATGCTGGTTTTCTTTTCCTATTCTTGACTCTGGTCTGGCCACATGATTTAATCTGGCCAACTGTATGCAGTTGTGTGCCACTTCCAAGCCAAGCCCTCAGGAGATCTGAGTGCTTCTGATTTCTCTTATGTACTCCTGCCGTGCTATGAATGCAAGACTAGCTACTGAAGGTGCAAGACAGGTGGCCTAGTCATGTCAGTCACCCAAGGATGGCAGTCAGCCAACCATTAGCCATGTGAATGTGCCCCAACAGAAGCCAGAAAAGCCCAAAGAAGCCAAGGCAAAATTAGCAGAGATGCTGAAATGATACACAGCTGACCACAGGTAGACAACTGAGTTTACACAAAACAGAAAGAACTACCCAACAGACTCACAGATACCTGAGCTGAATAAATATTATTTTAAGTCATTAGATTTTATATCAGTTCATTATGCAATAACAGAGAACTGATACATGGGGATGGGGATGTGATTTCAGGTGGTCTTCTACCATTTGCCATCAATTTAGTTAGGACTTGAGAAGGCAACTATAATATTTATCTAAAGTAAATACAGAGCACATTAAAATACTTTTAATTAAAATTCATCAACAAGAGACTTATTTAGGATAAAAATTCTGCTGTAAACCAACACTTCTAAGGGAGAATCGAAAAACCTAGACACTGCATGTCTTATTACCAAATGTTTCATGTCAACTATACAAATTATCTGACTACATTCATTCATACATGCATCTATTAATTTACATGTATAAAACACCTACAGCGTTTTTGGTACTATGATCACTTTCAAAGATAAGAAGTAGCATGGGTTCCTGGCATAGGAAAATTCAGATTCTATTGGGGGAAAATACACATGAAAGTGCATATTATAGTGATGTACATGTTAGAACCAAAATAAGTAGAGCAAACTTCCCCCTGAAGAAATGGTAAATAGTGCAATATAATAGGACATGAGAAGGGGTTCTGAAGAATACTAAGCTAAGAGAGAGATGAGAGAGTATGAAAGACAGGATCTATTCAACAATTTAGGAGATGATTGTATTCAAATTATTGCAATGGGGGAGACTGTCATTAATGAAGACTATCACACAAAAAAAGGAAGGAGACCCAGAGTTTATAGAGGGAGGTAAAGAAGGATCATCTGTGAGTTTTACGGAAGTCATGAGAAAAGACAGATGTGGTCTTATCTGTGAGTTTTAGGAGATGGCTCTGATAATCAACTGTATGGGAGCTGGGTAGTCCTTTGTGGTTAGCCCAAAAAATGTTGGGAGAATTTCTGGACCTCTACTGATTTCTAAGAACACGTGGTCCAGCTGCAAATCAATAGTTTCAAGGGCAAAGGCTAACACTGAAATAAGGGTATTCCAATGTTTACATAAGTTGCATGTTTATAAGTCATGTCATGTGATTTTGAATTGTTCTTACTTTCAGTCTTATGCTCTTTTATTATTCTCCAGTGAATAACTTATTTGTGATCCAACACTATCTGCCACTAACACTTTCTTTTCATTCTACGTCACAGTGACATTATGTCCATGTGGACTGTGTTGGTCAGTAGGAGCATTTTGGGTCACAGCCAAAGTAGAGACAAAGTCCACTTGTTTCTGGTTCTTTCCTTCTGTATTATTTTCTAAACCATTTCACATCACCCTCTGCACCCCACTCACACCCATTTCATCCTTTGTTCCTCCCAGCCTCTTCCCCAATTCCCTGCCCCTCTCCTCTTCCTCCTTTCTCAATTTATTCCCCCCCACACCCAAATCATAAGATGATTGAACACTGGATCAACATCAGCAGTTCCTGGATGTTACACAAATAAAATACTTGGATTTTTTCTTTTTTTTAACTTATATGATTTTATCTTATCTTAAGCAAGAGATTCCTCAAAAGGAAATGAAAACAGTGTAAAAGTGGACACTGGCTTATGTAGTTTCTACTCATTGGACGGATCAAAGCAGAATTGGCTGACCTGCTGACAGAAATCCTGCCAGAGGGATTGAGTAAGAAGCCTGGCTTGTTCTGAAATGAGTGATATTAATATTTCTGCTGTTTTCTATAAATTGTAGAAATTTATTCACATGCACTCATTCATACAAACACATGTATTTCTAACACACACACACATACACACAACCTCTCTCATCTATTTGTATACACATTTTGTAGTTAGTTCTGTGTCTCTGACTTTGTCCCTGTATCTCCTTATCTAACTCTCATTTTCTAAATTTAACAATATATTTAGATATTTTCATTGCGATGCATGTTGTTCCTCATATTTCTTTTTATTGGTCTTCCTTATATTTTGATTGTTTTCTCCTCCAGCCTTTATTGACGAACATTTAGTTCCCTTCCAATCGTACATTATTACAAACAACATTACAGTAACTATCTTTGTGCACAGATCTGTGTGCACTGGTGAAATATGATAGATGCCTACAAAGTAAAGTTTCTCCATAAAATTATGATAAATAAGGAAAACTCTCTTCCAAAAATTATTCCTAAACTTACTCCTACCTTAGTGAGTGATGGTTTAGTTATTTGGGTCCTCATTAAGTCTATGTAATAGTAATCTTATAACGGTTTGGATAGTTTGATGAGTGGGAAAAAGTAGTATCTTATGGTTTTCATATGCATTTCCTGATTACTTCTAAAATTGCACATATTTCCATCTCAATATTACCCATTTGCATTTCTGATGTGACTTGCCTGCCCATATCTTTTACTCTTACATCTACTGGGATGTTTGTTTCTTTTTACTTTGTAGAAATTTTTGTATTATCAATATTAATCCTTTTTCTGTTACACATGTTGCAAATACTTTTTATTGTCTATCAGCTATCTTTTATCTTTATTATTCTTTTATATTTTAGGAAATATAACGTGTGTAGTAAAATTGATCTATTTATTTCTTTACAGATTTTTCATATTATGGCTTATATTAGAAAGAATCTTCCTCCAAATAACCATAAGAACACCCTCCTGTACTTACAATACCTTTATGGTTTGATTTGAATCCCTCTCCATTTGGAATCTCTTGTGTACATCAATAGTGAGAAGTATGAATTTAACTCTATCTCCTCCAATTTAGTGAATAAGTCATCATTCTCTCATTGACTTGAAATTTTACCTCAGTGGTAGCCTACGTTTGTATTTATAAATGGATCTACTTTTAAACTAATTAAATTTATGACTCCAATGCTGTAGTGTATAACACCTGTGTAACACCACCCTAAATACTTTAGCCTCACACTGTATTTTTATATTTATTTAAATTTTTTAAAGCTTTTCTTTATTTAAAATTTCTTTGGCTATTCCTTATACATGTTGATTTCCAGTCAAGCTTAAGAATCAGTTTCTTAAATTTCACATTTAAATCTTGTCAGGTCTATGATTCTGATTGTATTGACATTGTAGATTAATTTGGAAGAACTGAAAACTTTATAACATGGGTCTTCTAATTGACAAACTTGAGATATTCTCTTATTATATTTAAACTTTATTTGATTTTATTTACTAAAATTTCAATTTAAAAAAGTGTTGCATAATTCTTTTGAGATTCATTGCTAAGCATATTTTGTTATTCTGACTTTACAT
The DNA here is from genome assembly GCA_004363605.1 of Indri indri. NCBI lineage: Eukaryota > Metazoa > Chordata > Mammalia > Primates > Indriidae > Indri > Indri indri. The sequence goes on from RJWJ010010219.1 coordinate 18,904, forward strand.
GAATGGAATTTATTTTTTGCATTGTATTTTCTAGTAATTCTGCTCTATGTATATTTTATTATATGTATTGTTCTAACAAATTTTAGGTGATTCATTTGGGTTTTCTAGGCAGATTGTTATATTGACTATAAAGACTCTATTTTGAATGGCATTGATAGAGTTTCTAATGTCGAAACATTCTTCATAGCCTGAGAAAAACATTATTTTGTCCTTATTATCCATTTAACACATAGTCATTTTAATTATCTAACATTATACTTATTATTTTGACAATTTTGCTTATAAATTAGTCTATATATATGTTATGTGTCTTCCTTCTATCTGGAAAGTTTGGTAGAAATAACTCGTAAAATTTTACCTTTTTGCAACTTTAAAGTTTAGGCCTTCTAAGTCCTTTGAACATTTTTCTATGGTTATTATTTCAGATTTCCTATATCCTTTTGAATCAATTATGAAAATTTATATCATCATAAATTCCCTCTTCATTATTTCCTCAAAAACCACAATCAAGATTAAATAGATAGACCTATAAGCATTAAATAAGTTGAATTGACAATTAAAATCATCTTAAAAAAGAAATCTCCTGGCTCAGATGGTTTCACTAGGAAAACTATTGGACAGTTAAGGAAGAACTTAGCAGCAATTCTACACAGTCTATCCAGAATATAGAAAATGATGGCACTCTTCTCAACTCATTTTATGAAGCAATACTATTTCAATAAGAATACCAGAAAATGCATACACAAAGGGTGCAATGCGCACCCTCTGAGAGATGGACATGCTTGGGACTGGGACTTGGGGGGAAGAGGGGGCAAGGGCATCATACGTAACCTAAACACCTGTACCCCTATAAACAACAAACAATAAAAAAAAAAATAAATAAAAAAATAAAAAAAAATAAAAAAAAATAAAAAAAAAAAAGAATACCAGAAAATGGCTGTCTAGAAGTGAAACAAAAAATATAGACTAACATCTCTCATGATTTAGTTTTAAAAGTATTCAACGAAACATTAGAAGATTAAATCCAACAATTTATGAAAAGAATAATACATTATAACAAAGTAGGTTTTATTCCAGAGATTTTAACATAATCCACCAAGTCAAAGGCTAAAGGAGGAAAATTATATTAACTGCTGCAAAAAAATTAGGTAAAATTAAACACCTATTTATCATAAAAAACTCTCACAAAAATATGAACAGAGGGTAACTGTCTAAATTTGGTAAAGGACATCTATACAACCCTATAGCTAATGTCATACTTAATGGTGAAAGACTAAATGCTTTCCCCCGATATTGAGAACAAGATAAGTATGTCCATTTTTCCACTTTTATTCAACATTCTACTGGATGTTGTTACTATTGTAATAAAGCAAGAAAAAGAAATAAAAAACATACAGATTTGGAAAGAAAACAAATAATTTTTTTTGCATATGACGCTATGGTCTCTGTAGAAAACCCCAAGGAATATACACAAAAACCTCCCAGGAACGATTGAGTAATGAGTTCAGCAAGGTTGCAGGATAGAGGATCAACACACAGACATCAATCATATTTCTATATACTAAAAATAGGCATGTAGAAACTGAAGTTATAAACATAACATCATTTAACATCTCTTCAAAGAAAATGAGATACTTAATATAAATGTAATGAAATATACGAGATCTGTGTACTGAACATTACAAACTACTGATAAAATATTTGAAAGAAAATCTAAATATACAGAGAGACCTAAGTACCATATTTATGGACTGGAAAAATCAATACAGTAAAGATATAATTCCCCCAACATTGATCAATAGAATGAGTGCAATTTGTATCATAATTCCAGCAATGTTTTTTTGCAGATGTGGACAAGCTTATTATAAAATTTATATGGAAAGTCACAGCACTAGAATAGCTTAAACAATCTTGAGAATGTAGAATAAAGTGGGAAGAATCACCCTACTTAAAGTTCACTATATAGTTACAGTAGTAAGCAAGGTCATATAGAATTGATGGAGAGGTAGACGCATAGATTAATTGAACAGAATGGAGAACCACGATAAACTTAAACAGATTTGCTTCATTGACTTTTGACAGAGCTGCAAGGCAATTCAATGGAAGAAGGACAGGCTTTTCAACAAATGGTGCTGGAACAATTGGAAATTCATAGGCAAAAACAATGAAATTTGAACCTGTCCTATACCTTATAAAAAATTAACTCAAAATGGATCATGGATATCAGTGTAAACATAAAATTATAAAACCTTTAGGAAAAGAAAAAAAGCAAAGACTTTGTTATCTAGGGCTATACAGATTTCTTAATTGTTATACCAGGAGGAAAAATTAGTAAACGGAACTCAAAATTAAAAATGTTTGTTCTTTGAAAGACCTTGTTAAAAGCATGAAAGAAAAACTAGAGTGACAGAAAATATTTGCAAAGTATGTATCCGACAGAGAACCGATGATATCTTTAACATATAAATGACTCTTAAAAGTTAAAAATAAGAAGCAAAACTATCAACAAAATTAGAAAATGAGCAAAAGACATGTATAAACATACATAATTTGCAAATAGGCATATTAAAAGTTATTCACTGTCATTATTTCTGAGAAAAATGCAAATTAAGTACACAATGAAATATAACCACACAACTATCATAATGTCTAAAATTAAAAAATAATCTATAGTGACAACACAAAATACGGGTGGAGATACAGAGAACTGATCACTCACACATTGCCGGTGGGAATGTAAAATGGAAGCCAATTTGGAAAGAGTTTGGCAGTTTATTTGTAGGCATACCATATGACCCAGCAATTGCATTCCTGGGTTTTTATTCCAGGCAAATGAACATTTATGTTCACACAGAAACCTATATACAAATGTTCACAGCAGCTTTATTTGCAATGGCCTGCGGGGAACTTGGCCAATGCTCCCCGCAAAAAGCTGGGTCCCTTTGGTAGAGTTGTGAGGGATAAGAAAATAATAGAGAAAAATGGAAAATGGAAGAAATAAAAGAATACACTGAGACAAAGATATAGTTTTATAAGATTATAAAGGTTATAGGCAAAGTGGGAGCTCAGGGGGCTTCAGACCTCTCCGTGGGTCTCCAAAAAAAAAGCCCCGAATGAAGTCTTAGATGGTAACTTATAGGGAACAGTAAACAATTGCCAGGGGCAACAGGTTTACATAACAGCGTAGTTCCTCTCAGGTTAACAGATTTTCAAAAGGCTTCTACAGAAGGCTTCTGCAGATTCTTTAACAAATTCTATCTAGTGAGCAAACGGTTACAAAGTCTTTCAAAGGTTAACTTCTAAATTCTAAGGTATGTTTATCATTTAACAGAGGGGATAAACAGAGATGTATTGGCTCCATGTTTATTAGGTTATTGTGAATGGAGACAGGTAGTCTAGAGTGGTTTAAACAAGAGCTTTGCTTTAGCCATTCGGGAAGCTGTCTGTTCCGGAGGGCACTCCATTGTCAGCTCTCAGCCTGTAGTTTTTAACAGATTCAATTGTGCTTTACAAAGCAAATCCAAACCTTTAGGTCTGAGAAACGAGGCGCCTTGTGGGATACAGCCGCTACTGTCTTTCAGAGGTCCTTCCAGTGTGTAACAGCATTTGAAATGCAAACCAACACGTTCACATATTCCTTCAGGGCAAAGCTCTGCAAAACTCCTAAGACAAATCCTGTCCCAGACACGTTTAATATTAATTCATGGAGCAACAATGGCCAAAAGCTAGAGAAAACCCAAATGTACTTCATCAGTTGAAGGATTAAACAAGCCGTGGTACATATAAACCACAAAATACTATTCAGTATTCCTTTTGCTCAGCTCATTTTATTACAAATAAATGAACTATCAACATATGCAACAACTTGGTTTGATCTCTAGGAAATTATGCTGAGTTAAAAGAAAAAAAAAAACAAGAAAACTCCAATTCCAAACGGTTACCTAATGTACAATTCCATTTACACAACATTTTTGAAATGACGATGTTTTAGAAATGGAGAACGTATTATTAGTCGTTAGGTGTTAGTAATGAAGGTAGGGAAAAGAGAGGTAGGTGGGTTATTAAAGGGTAAACTAGGGGTCCTTGTGGTAAGGGAGCTCTTCTGTATCTTAACTGAGGTTATGGGAAACATAATAGATCACACACACACAAATACCATAAGAAGTTCAGGTAAAACTGGGGAAATCCGAATATGATCATTGGATTGTATCAATACCCTGGCTGAGATATTTTACAATAATTTTGCAAGGTATTATCATTGGAGGAAATTTAGTAAAGGGTGCACGGAATATCCTAATCTACAATTATCTCAATTAGAAATTGAACAGAATATATCAAAGAGCTATGGAACAATATTCAATGATCAATATACTCATAAATAATATTGCAAAAAGAGAAGAAAACTAAAAGGGGGCAAAAGTAATATTTCAAAAGCTAAGTCAAGAGCCTTACAAAATTAATGAGAGACAATGAACCATAGGTTCGAGAAATTCAGAGAATACCAAGAAAACATTACAATAGATGCCATAAATACAAAAAGAATAAAAAATAACCCTCCTAGAAATAGCATAGGCAAAGTGTGAGGAATCAAGGATAATAAGACAATCTTTAAAGCAGGAGAAAGAACTATCATATTATAGAAAAACAACGAATCACAGCAGAATTCTTGTCAGAGGTTGTGCACAAGGCAGAAGAAAATGGAGAGAGATCTTTAAAGTGCTGGAAAAAAAAACCTGTCAACACAATTCTATTCATAGTGAAAATATCTTTCGCAAATGAAGGCAAAATAAAGATATTTTAAAACAAACAAAAGCTGAAGAGATTCATAAACAATACATCTGTATTACAATAAATGTTAGGCAAAGTTCTTCAGGCATACATGTGATACCAAAGGGAACTTAGAATCCATACAAAGAAATGAGGAACGTCTCGATGCACTAAATATTTGTTAAGCTGCAACTATGTTTTTCTAACTGTGTTTACTTATCAAGACTCATTATTATATTGTGAATTTGATTGAGTGGGTATGGGTCAGCATTATATATGTGTGCATATATATATACATATACACACGTGCACATATTTCATATATATATATATATATATATATATAAATATATAAATAGAATAGGAAAGAAACTATCAGATTCTTGGAACCATATGCCCAAGGAGCTACATGCCCAACTGCAAATGCAGAAGTATACTTTGGTTCAAGGGGAAGCTATGACAGTATAGTGGTAAGAACGCTGCCAACAGTTAGTGTAGGGCTTAATCTTGCCTCAGCTCCTACATAATTCTGGGGTTCCTTATAAGGTGATTCCTCCAGTTGGGCCTCACTTGCCTCCTTTGTTGTGCAAAGATTTGTCCAGATCTTTGCTATGGGATGTATGACCTGTGGTTAGCAGCACCCATGTCAGTGGGTGTTAGAGGAGCAGGGTTTTGGGTCCCGCCCTGACAAATGACATTGGATTCTCCATTGTAACAAATCTCTGGCTGATTTGCATTTACATTAAAGTTTGAGAAGCACTGTTTTTCATAATTTCCCTTATGTCATGATTATGAATACACACAAAGTAACTGAAAATGAAGTTTATATTTCATACTTCTCTCTTAACCCAACTAAATTTTACAACACTGCCTGTTTCTGGGATTTAAATGGAAAAAGAAAAGTTAGAGACCATAATCAATAAAAATTTCATTTGTTGCCTTTTATGACCATCACTGAAATATAAATTATAGTAATAATTCTTAATCTATTACAAACCTGCTAAACATTCCCTATTTTATTATTGATTATATGTAATTTAAAGACATTATTTTATCTCTTTTTTATAAAGTTAGAAACTGAGAACTTGAGAAGATAAGTGTCTTACTTGGAAGACAAAGCTAAGAGTGACAACAGTAACATCAAAACTCAGGTTCTCCTATTGCCAATTACTATTAATACTAAGGAACAGGCCATAAGTCTTCCATAAGAAGGTGAGTCTTAGAGGCAGAAAGTTTGTATTTCTTTGTTTGTAAAATAAGTCTATGTAATGTAAGGTTACTTAAAATAAAGTAAGGTCTACTTAAAATAAAGGCCTACCTTTCAAATTTTAAAATAAACTCTAATGTAAATTTAATTCACCTATTAATATCAAATTATTTTTAAATATGAATAAACATGTTCTATCTTATTTCTTCTGGAAACCTTTAATTTATGAAATTGCTTAGAGTCTTTTTCATTTTAATCCATTCTCCAATACAGCAAAAAGAGGTCATTCTGAAATACAAATCTGATCCTTTTATATTACTGGTTTAAAAAACTCTAGTGAGCCTCATTGAAGCCTAGAGTGATGATTTCCAAATCAGCCACTTTAGACATATCTGGGAAATTTTGAAAATATAGGTCCTCTGACCCCACTACAATCTATTATTGAATTAGAATCTCTAGACTTCACCTTGGATTTCTACACTCATTGTTCTTTCTAGGATTTCTACACTCATTGTTTTTTCTAGTCTGGCTGCTTCCCTACATTCAAGGCACATTAATTTATTACTATATATTAAGTAATAATAAATTGCTTTAGATTGTCTTAACCTTCGTTCTATAGATTGACTTTTTGGGGGATTAAAGCAAGTTCAAATATATTTGCTAAAGTTTAATGAGTGCTTTTATGCATGTCAAAAAGAGACTTCCTTTTCTCCTCTTATCATTCTTTCAAATTTTATAACCTAAACACTTGGTTTTCTTCATTGATGACAATTTCCAGAATTTGAGATTAGACACAAAATGTTTAAACACAACAACAGACACAGTGAACATACTATGGAGCCAAAAAGTTAAATCACTTAATACTTTGACAATAAGAAAAACAAAATTTAGAAAAGTCCAGTTGTTTGAGGTCACATTAGAAATTGCAAATTCAGAATGACTATCAACCTTTCTTGTCTCCAACTTCTTAACCTCGTTCAGATTGCCAACAGCAGATGTCCACTTATGATCAAGTTTTGACAATAGGAGTCATCAAGAAAAAGTAAAAACAAAACTAAAACATAGCAATCAATGAAGGTATTATTGGGTTTTTTTTGTTTGCTTTTGTTCAAAATTATCTAGGATACCAGCATATTATCTGAGAATTCCTTAATAATTACTTAATATCTCTGTACTTCAATTTTTCTCATCTATAAAAAGAAAAATAGTAATCTCATAGAGCTATCGTGAGGATCAAAAGGTTTATTATATAATAAGCATTTACAACAGTGCCTGGAAATAGTAAATGCTATAACAGTATTAGCCATCATTATTGCCATTATATTTTTTGCATTTTATGTTTTCTCTGGTCTTTTTCTGTATATCAGTCAGCTTTAATCAGGTAATATATCTCCCAGCTTGCTCTTGCTCTCACTCACTTCTTTCCATTCACTTTTCCTTCCTGACTGCCTGTGCTTCCAACTCGAAGCTCCAGCATTAGAAATGAGGACAACAGCCCTACAGAGACTGCTTAGTCAGCTCACAGGCTGCATCAGGCCAGATCATCCCTGTGGCAAATCCCTTTGGACAAATTCAGTAAGTCAATCTCAAGAACATCCACCTAAGGAAATAATGAGAAACTAACACAAATGTTTGCAGACAGAGATGCTTATCATAATATCATTTAAAAATATAAAAAACAAATGGAAGCATACAAATGACTAATAATAAGGTAATTGTTAAATATATAAATGAAGTTACATTCATTTCGCTACTCAAAAGGAGATGAAGATATGCTAATTTAGCTAAATCTTTTTTGGCTTTTCAAAACGATATTTTGAAAAACAAGTAAAAATGTATGTATTATATCTACAAAGAAAATTTAGATAATATACCAAATTCTTATGTTAGAAAGATGATTACATAATCTTTTCTAAGTGTTAGGTGATTAATTTTTTGCATCTGGAATCATCAATTATCTTAATTATAAATTACTAAGTTTATATATGATAAATTATCTACAATAAGCATTACTTGCTTTTATTCTAGACATGAATACAACTTTCCAATATTGATAAATACATTAAAATTCCAATAATATATTGGAAAACAAAAATTTAATGTTTTACTATATAAAGGGCTTATACAAAATGATAAAAACGACATTAGGTCCCAACTAGATGAATGGGGAAACTATATTTAAAAAAAAAAAAGAGTCAATATAATGGTTAATGATTTAAAACAATGTTTTTCATGCAATCATATTGAATGTCATAAATAATTTAAAAATACAACGTTTCATGTGGAGCCTGGCATACACGTGATGCTCAAAAATTATTACTATTATTATTTTTAGCAGTATACAGAATGATCATAAATTAGCAAAAGATAAAAAAACGAGCCTATGAAATCTTGGCAAGTATGTAGTACAAACAGAACTCTCATGTACTTCTGGAAGTATGAGCTTTCTAAAAATATTTATATGTTTGTACTTTGATCTAGGGATGTGGATACTGGCAAATTATTCTGTACAGATAATGCAACTGTGGATAATAATCAAAAATGTTGATAAATGCATATGTGCATAAATACCCATCAAAATCTTATTCATATTACCCAGAAAATAGATAAAATACAAAAAGCTAAACACTGTTAAAGTAGTCATATAAATTAGAGATTATGCAAAAAATCAACTATCATGCAATCATTGTTAAGTATGTTTATAAAGTAATTATATAGAAATGTTTATTCAATGGCTTTATATTGCACTAAAATGGGATAAAGTGATCCCAACTACATAAATACTGAAAAAAGATATTAAGAATAATGATCTTTAAGAAGAGCCATTTTAGATTTGTTCTTGACACTTCATTATAGTTTCAAATTATCAATATGTAAAAATTATTTTATATATTAATTGGGAGATGAGAAGATGGGCCATTTGAAACAATTGAAATACCCTATGCAAGAGTAGGAAGGCTTGACATTAGCAGGACTTTGAAGTTCACTAAAGCAAATGCAGTATTCATTCTAGCCAGTGAATGGCTATCAGGTTGCCATTAGCCACAGTTAACATTAATAGGTAGATAGGATCCTGGTTATAACAGGCCAAGTGAGTTATGTTAAAAAGTTTAAATTTATTTTAGGCATTGATGACAAAAGAAAGAATTTGTCAGAGAAGTGGTGAACTAAGATTTTCATCAAATAATATTATTTACAATAGTAACAGGAACATCTACCAATCAACACTATCAGCTAGTTTCTTTCTGTTGGATTTCGTTTTTTTTTTTTTTTTTTTTTTAAAGAGACAGGGTTTCACTATGTGGCTGAGGGTGGTCTCTAACTCCTAGCATCAAGGGATCCTCCCCCTCAGCCTCCAGAGTAGCTGGGATTACAGGCGCAAGCCACAGGTCAGCTCTGATGCTGTGAGTTCTAAGTGGAGACTATGTTTTAGAACCAGGTGTCATGTCTAGAATTACTACTGTATTTCAAGGTTTGTCAGAAGTACCTGCACTCAAAGTGGATTTCATTTGATATTCATTCTTTATAAAAACAAGTTCTTCTTTTAAAATGTGAATAATGCTGAAAGGGGTATAAAGCATGGTGCTACCAGATGGTTTAAAATATACTGACTCAAAGCAATTAGATATTTCTCTTCTAAAAACTCACCAAATCCTCCAGTGGCAAGAGAAAATGACACTGTTGTTAGTGTAAAGACAAGATGGTTCAGCTAATTTTGGAGCTTGGAGAGCAGTTCCCTGGATGTGAAGTCCTGCAGGTTAACAGACATGCAGAGAGCAGCATGGTTTGAGTAGCCTGGTGGATAGAAAGCTGGCACGTTTTAGAGTGGCACATTGCATTTAATTCATGACTTTTTTAAATTAAAAAAAAATGGAAAAGTCGACCTTACATAAAAGTTGCAAGTACAGCACTAATAACTATTTGTATTTCTTACCATTTGAGAGTAAATTGCTTAGCTGATGATCACCTGTAATAGTTGAATGTATATTTCCTACAAACAAGGGCATTCTCAGACGTAGCTATGGTGCAGAGGTCTAAATTAGGAGTTTAACACCTTAACAATTTTGAAATTACAGGCCAGTCAATTTGTAGAGTGTCCTTTAGTTGTCTATTCTTTTTTCTAATTAGATTTAGATTATGCAATTTGGCAAGAATATCACTGAAGCAGGCTGTATTTTCTTATCAGGAGGTGTGTGATTTGTCATTTTACTAATGATGTACGCACTTGACGTCTTAATTAAGGTTGTCGTTGCCATATTCTCCACTGCAAAATTATACTTTTTCCCTTTGTAATTAATGAGGGTCTTTTGGGATGGTGTTTGAAATTATGTAAATATCTCAATACTCACTGAAATTTTTATTTATTCATTAACATATATTAGTATGAGCTTATGGTCTCATGTTTGATTCAATGGTTGTAATTCATTACTGTCAGTATTTAGTTTGATGCCCTAATTTTCTTACATGTGACCAGCGGGACACCTCTTTAAGCTGCCTTCTGTGTCCTTTGATTTTTACTCATTATATTTTAATTATTCTTTACTTTCTGGTATTTCAAGATGCCCTGGGTTCATTTTATACTTTCTTTGCTTCAGGACTATAATCAGCCATTTTTCTGAGGAACACTAGATCTTTTTAATGGAAAATGGTATTTAGAAGCCAAAATCCATGTGCCAGGTGTGCTCATTACTATCAAGGTGTAGCTACACACAGATCTTCTTTGTGGACACAGCTATACATTTTGCCCTGGTCTGCTCAGCCTGTCCTAATATAACACCATACATTCGGTGGCTTATGAACAGAAATTTATTTTCTCGCAGTTCTGAAGGCTAGAAGTCCAAGAAGAAGGTGAGTGCCCACTTGATTCCTGGTTAGATCTCTCTTCTTGGCCATGCAGATGGCTACATTCTCACTGTGCCCTCACATGGCAGAGAGAGGAAGCAAGCTCTGTGATGTCTCTTTTCTATCAGAACACTAATTCTATTGGATCAGAGCGTGACCTTATGACCTCATTTAACCTTAGTTTAGTTTCTTACTACAAATACAGCCACACCGGCATTTACGGCTTTAGGATACAAATTTTGGAATAACATGTACATTCAGTCTATAACACACACACACAAACACACACACACACACACACATATGTATATATACACACACATATATATATTAGCATATAAACAGACACATTTATAATTATTGTATTTCTATTATATATTCCTCTGGATATTTATAACCATTGAGAAATAAAAATAAAATCCTCCCAACCAACTGAATGGACCCCCTTTTGACCAAGAGGTCCACAGAGAAACCTTAAAACTGAGTTTCCAGCCATGGCAGGATGGGAGGTTGGACCCATCTTATTGTACCCTCTACCTCATTAACTGCCATTAGGCGTCCTTCCCTAAGGGTTAAACAGAACTGGTCCTTTGGAAAGGCTTGCTCCACTGCTGACTTCAATCAACCACCTAATGCTGCTTCTCCCTTTTTGCAGTTTCAACAGTACAACTGACCAACATTCCTTCCTAATAAGAAACCGCTGACCATGGAGTGGCTCTGGCCATCTATAGAGGATGTGCAATGAGCATTTTTGTGTCCTCTTCTTCACCTTTGGCTTCAGAGGACCAAAAACTCTACCCTTGGATTGTGCTAATCCCATCATGTTTTGATTGTGGTTTCCATGAAGCTGCATGAAGCTCACTTGTACCTGCACAAGTTTCTACTTTCAGAAATATTTATGACTCGTCCTATAGCTTGTTACATATTTATATTTCACCACCCCACTCAGCATGAATTCTACCTGGGAAAGCATAGAGCAAACAAATGAACAAATAAAGAAAATCTGAGAGATTGTGTTTGTCAAGATTCTCTAGAGAAACAGAACCAACAGGATGTGGAAAAATAGATGGAGACTGTGAGAGATTTATTTTAAGAAATTGGCTCATGCAGTTATGAAGGTACAAGTTGAAAATATGCACCTGGTAGGAAGGCTGGAGACACAGAGAGAGCATAATTGCAGTCCAAGTCCAAAGCCTGTCTGCTTACAGGATTCTTTCCTAATTGGGGAAGGTCAGTCTTTGTTAAATTAAGACCTTCAACTGATTAGACAAGGCCCACCCACAGCATTGAGGGCAATCTGCTTTACTCAAAGTTTGCTGATTTAAATGCTAACCTCGTACAAAAAATGCCTACATGGAAACATCTAGAATTGTGTTTGACAAATTGTCTGGGCACCATGGTCCAGCTAAGTTGATACATAAAATTAAACGTAACAGTGGTATTAAGTGTTGTGAAGAAAAACGGGGCAAAGCCAAAACATGAAGCCTCATGGCATGTACTGTTTTAACGAAGATGGGCAGGGGCAGCATCTCTAATGAGATAGGCTTTGAGCAGAGACTTGGAGGAAGAAGTCATTTGACTATCTATGTGGATGATGTTCCAGACAGAGGAAAGGGCATGTGCTAAGACCCTGAGGTGGGAACATGTTTGGCATAATCAAGTCCAAGTGAGGAACCAGTGTGGCACATCAGGGTAAGCTTAAGGGTGGGTGGGAGGAAGAGTCAGAGAGTTGCAGGGAGCAAAGCCACCATAAGAACTCTGGAATTTAGGCTCTGGGAAAGAAGTAAGTAACATGATTTCACATATGTGATCTGACTTAGCAAACTTTGTCTTCTATTTCTCTTACTAGATTGTAAATTACTTTAGGGCATCGAAGCTCAATGCCTGGCAATTGCTTTTTGACTAAAGGAATTAATGAATTCCTCTACATGACTAAATCTAGGAGAAAAATAATATACTTTAACTCTTTTATTAATGAAGCAACAAATATGTATCTGTAAACTTTTGTAAAACACTCAAACAAACTATTTCCTAAGTTTAGCATTTTGACAACCCACACTAAACAAGATATCTAGAGCCATACTGTCCAGAACGGGAGGCCCAAGTCACATGTAGTCATTGAGAACTTGAAATGTGGCTAGTCTGAATTGAGATGTGCCATAAGTTTAAAATACCTATTGTATTCCAAAGATCTACTATGAAATAAAACATAATGTAAATATGCAAATGTTGCCTTAATGATTGTTTTGTATTGACAACTCATTAAAAGGATAATATTTTGAATATGTTGGGTTAAATGAAATATATTTTTAAAATCAATTTCACATGCTTCTTTTTACTTTTAAAACGTGGCTGTTAGAAAATATAAAACGACCTACATGGTTTGCATTTCTGCCTCACATCATATTTCTGTTGAACAGTGCTGGTCTAGAAAACTGGGTGTCGCATGCCATGGATATGCAGGCCTCTAGGTTTGATATTTTGCTATTGTGATGTATTCTCTTGGTTCCCAGACCCTGTTCCTGGCTTTCATTTGCAAAGCTGTTACATGTTCAATCAAATTAGGAATCAAGATAACTTATCCTCTGCTGCCATTAAGACAGAACAAGGCTTTTGACCTTCTTTGGAACATTATATATTTGCCCCTAAGTCATGACTTGAAAAAAAGAAAAATCTAGCTAATAAGCAATGTGAGATAAGAGGAACAAATGGATCATAACACCTTTAAAAAGTGACAAGTAAATCATTTAGGAAAAAAAGCATTCCCAGTCTCTCCAATTGTATTATAAATTCCCTGAAGGCAAGAACTATGCTTATAACCCTTCTCTTCATGCTTTATTCATTTATTTTTTTATTCCATGCACCTATCAATCTTGCTCAATGTTGCAAGAGTTGACCCACTCGGGGAGCATGATACGCCACGATTTCACACAGCTGCCACTGCATGGCTTGCTGAGGAAGTCCCAGCTAAATCTTCGGGGAACTAAGTGCCGTTCATTCAAGAAGGAATTATTGAAGCTACTGTCTTATAATCTCAAATTTTCATAAATTCATTCATTAGGAATTTCACCCACAATCCCCAAGGTCACACTCTGAATCCCTTGAGTTGTCAATACTCTTTCAGACTCCCATCCTCAAACTCTGTGCAGTTTGTTTGTTTAAATCCAACCCTTCCTTTTCTCTACTGAACCTCTCTCTTTTCTCTCTTTTTCCTCCCTTACCCTTGTGATCTACCCAACCAAACTCACATTCTACAAATAAAAAGCACCCTGACATCCTCACCTCTTTGCATGAAAACTTCTCTAAAAGCATCACTTCCATTGCAGTGTGCAGAAGTGATGTCTGCTTCATTTCCGCACCCTGCCCACCTGAGATCTGAGAGCCATGGAGGGTCTCCAGCACCCCTGGCATTTCCAGACTATTATGTCCACATTCAAGGTCAGAACTTCACCACAGTTTCTTATAGAGAATATTGCAAATGCTTCCAAACTTTCAACCTGAAAATGTATTGAGATGAATGGAGAGTCTCCATGCTTTCACACAAACGCCTCTCTAATTTATTCACCAACCCGCAAGCCAAAGTGACCTTCCCAAAATGCAAAATCCGATCCTGTTATTCTGACATGTAAAGGCTATTTCAATAACTTCTATTTCTTTTAGTTTATAAAGGTACATAAATAAACAATTCTTTATTAAGGCTCCCATGTACCTACTACAATTCGTCTCCTAAGTATTACCTATATCCAGTCTTTCCCTTAAATGTCACAAGTTATTCTCTTTTCTAGGAATGATCTTCCCCTTTTCCATTAGGTGTCCTTGTTCTTATTCATCTTTTAAATCTCAGCTTAGACAATTCTGGTAAAAAAATCTCTAATACCACAAAAGGTGCTCAAGTGATCTCCAATTTCTTACATAAGAACTATGTTGATAATCATTGTTTATTTTAATGTGTCATTTGTCATTTGCCTTTCCTAGTAAATCACATATTTGTTGAGAGCAGAAACCATAGCTATCTTGTCCAATATTATGTTCACAGGGCCTACCATATACACAGAGCAGTCACTAGACTACTTTTGGTTGTCTAGTGGTTAAATGAATGAAAGACACCTTTCATTGGTTAAATGAATGAAAGACACCTTTGAAATATGTAATTTTGGAGCTAACCATACAAAATAAAATAAAGTTTCAAATTATAAATAGTGATTTTGTGTATTTTCAGTTCTTTGGATTAGGCTATCTTGTGAGAGAATACATGAAATATTTAAGATCACAGATTTAGAACTTGACAAACTCAAGTTTGATTTCTGCCTCTGCAACCATCTAGCTGTTTGACTTAAGCAAGTTACTTAACTTTTCTAAGCATGTTTTCTCTTTTGTATCTTAGTTTGTAGTCCTGAATATGTAGTGGAGTTGAAAAAATTAAATGTGGAGGTGTTCAAAGTGTCTGGATCAGTGCTTACTTAGCTCAAATTTAATGCTCAATGATATTAGCAATTGATATATGTAGATTAAAACCTTACAAAATAATGTCTGCAAGTTGATAATTTATTTTCCCCCACTAAAATATTTAGAGGCTTTACTCTTTTAGTATTCAGACAATTTTTTGAAATTCAAACAATTTTCATTTACAATGAATACATGTAAACACAGGACATTACGTGGCTAATATTTCCATGAGGCATCAATTGACAACTATTCTTCTTTGGTTTGTACATAGCTAATTTGTTACAGACATAGGCAATAAAATTTTCTAGAAAAGTAACTAATAATAATAGCTATATTCTGTGTCAGATAGGTACTCTTTTGGCTAAAAATGAGAGAAAAACACCACCCCCAATAGTGTCTTGATGCCATTCTCTGATTCTCTTGGCCTGCCCAAACAGGATCACCGGATGGCCTTCTCAGCTCTGTCTCATCTGTGTTCAAGGCAAGGAAAAAGAGGTTGGCAAAGAATCAGCCATTTATTTCTTTTATCAGGAAAGAAAAAGTTTTCCAGACAACCTCGGAATATTTTTCCAAAGTTGTATAGGCTGGAAAAGTGAGTGTTTTATGTTTTCAAGTCTATTGGAAGGCAGCAAGAGAGCAACCATGCCAACCCACGTGGGTGATGCAACATATACTGAATTGTTACTAAGTTCTAGGCCTGTGATAAACAAATGATTTATCTATTTTCTCCTATCTTATAAAGGGCCCCACAGGTCAGGAGCTAATATATGCTTCCCATCCTCTCACTGCCTCCTCTCATCCCCCTCCATCACACATTAGAGTCTGAAATTAAATGATATACCAGCTGACTATTTTATCTTATATTTCTTGGCAGAAGAATTGACCTTAAAACACTATCATCATGAACTCGAACATTCATTGAGGCCTCCGTCAGCCCAGTGCTGAGGTTCCAAGGGGTATAAGTCTTGGCTTACAGTGTAAATGAGAAGTCAGGTCAGGCACATAGAGAGAAGGCAGACATAATAGGAATAAAAGAAAGGTCCAGTGCCTGTTTGAGAGAAGGGTGATAGATGCAAAATGATATATATTCTATTGGAAAACTAACTAACTTAGAAACAGGCTTAGGTTCTTATAGTATGAGGGTTGAATATAAAGTTATACCAGGTATGAATATAAAGTTATACCAGGAATGAAGAGTCAGGGAGTGGGCTGGGAAGGCTAGAATCAGATTCTTACCAGATAGTTCCATTCTAATGGAGACCTTTTCTGAATTGAGGGCATCCAACACTTGGCTATATATTTAAGATTCTTTTCATAAGAAACACTTTCTTTTTCAGATATAGCAAAATGGTGATATTCCAAATCAAAAACATGTATCTACTTTAATACAAAGGGAACACTCTTGTAAAGGAAGTTATTACACAGCTTGGTGCAGCCTATTCCACAGATAGATCAGGGCGAATTCCTCAACAAGAGCTTTTGACTTCAAATAGCTTTGGAGACCTTGAATTTTTCAAGTCCCTCTGCAATTGTGATTGGTTAGATTGGACTAGCAGAAGGGTTAGGTGTTTAAAATGAAAGACCGTTAGCCTGTGAATCATATTGAAATGGCAAAAGTGTTTATCTAAGCAATGCTTACAAAGCTATTCATGTTTTTTTTGCTGCTGGAAGTCACCGACTCAGAAGAAAGCTATGCGCTGGTAAACATTATCGTCTGATTGATGGACTCATTTTCCCTCCAAAGTGTGTGTAGCACAATGAATCAGGTAATAAAGGGGTCAGCAACTGCAGATTTGCACTTAACTACAGTTTATTGTATTTCAGAAATGATTCAATATGGTTGCACAATCGACAGTATAAATCATCTACTACATATTTCCAGATTCTATAACAGCCTTAAGAAACTGACATTTTTTTAAATGATTGGGAACTTTATTATCCTTGTATAACATATTTTTTTCTTCCTTGAATGTTACTTTCATTATTTGTACATTAAAAATCATTTTGAACAATCAAAGTCAATACTCTGAGTTATACGAGCAGAGCTCTATTCTGGAAATGATAAAGACTTTTCATCATCCTCATAAATAGATATAATTGGGCAGCATCAATACCGAATATCATTGCTTTAGAATTAAATATTGCTCTTCTTGAAATGTGATGTTGTTTCAGTGGTTCACTCTGGAAATTTAATCTAAGTTTGAAAATTCTTCAGAAAACTTAGAATTTAGGGTTTGAGAGCAATGGGAATAAAAGTAATTCTTAATGCATTAAGGTAACTTAATTTATTGGATTTAACACTGACATAAACTTTAATATAAAAGAAATGCTCACAAAAATAATTATTAAGTCAGAGCTAACATATAAGTAAAGTGAAGAATTATAAGCTTAGCTTACTGCCAATAAAATGTTAACATATCTTTTATTTATTTTATTGTTTATCAATACTTCATCAAAGAATTGGTCAAATTTATTGAAGACCTCTTATGCCCAAGACATTATGCCCAGCACTTTACTGAATACAAAAAAGAAAAATGAATCTGACATGGTCCTTCCTCAAGGAGTTTATAAAGAGAAATAAAATATTCTTAAAAATAATATGAAGTGCTAGTGTTAACAAGGAAGTGACAGATAAAATTCTACAGGGGTTCAAAGGAGGGAAAGATGACATCTAGCTGGGCCTAACCTAGTGTGATGGAAGAGTCTGGAAACAGTCAGAGCTTATTGCTTTAGCAGAAAACTTAAAAGAAGGCTATGATTTAGATCTACACAAAATGATGACATTCTGGAGGGTGCTGGGGGAAGGAATGGCAGGGAAAAGCTCTCTATTTAGTAGTTTAATTGAAGGCAGTGCAGAAAAAACTGTTGGGATGGTAGGTCAGGATCAGATTATGGAGGACTTAAACGTCAGCGATACTTTATTGGATGATGGGGAGCTACTCAACATTTTACATAGAGAGAATAAAGGAAAATGTATTCTAGAAAGACAAAAGACATGATTAGTTGGGAGTTGGGTGGAATAGAAAGTAAAAATCGTAATTAGGAGATAATGGTAATATTCTAGATTTCACAAAATAAGGAGAGGAACTGAGGGAGTACTGGACATGGTAGATAGATGTGTTAATATTATAGTACTTAATTACCTTACGAACTAGCATGGTGTGGGAGATCTGGAAATACTCCCCAAGGCCCTTGGAATGAAACGTACTATAGCTCTTCTAGGGCTAAGGAAGACAGCAGTTACTCATGGACTCATAAAATGATGTCCTGCTCTAGAGATGTGAAAATTCTCTCCTGACTTTTTTATAGAAGGACATAAATATTAAGCACTCCTCACTAAACTGTGAAAATAATCAGTAACATTTGATGCCTTAATTAAAGGCTGGGCTGGGATTTCTGTTCCTAGAAAAACTACTGTAGGAATATAGGAATAAAATTACCCTAATTAAGACTTATTTAGAATGGAACCACTCCAGGTCTCAGATTTAGAAAATATCCCAGACATTTTTAATGAATAAATTGATTTCATTTGGCCTTTGGAAATTTTCTCAAATTCTTGAAATATTCAATCCACCAAGTATTTCTTCCCTACATGAACCTGGCATAGGGAGAAATATACATAATCCACGGTTGTAAATTCCAAGATCATGGAAACTGTAAGGCGAAGTCAAGATCTGAAGCTCAAAGTCTAGTTTCTGTTGTCCTTCTCTCATTTCACTATTAATGCATAGTCCTCAGTCACACTTAAAAGAAATCATTTCTCATTCAAAATTCATTACATTTTAATTGCAGATTTATTAACAAGCTGGCGGCTTTGTATTGATTGCTGCAGGATGTTGTGGAAACTGGGAACAGGCACAGAGCACCTTGTAAGATCGACAGCACTTCACACTAAAGTGGCAAGGATGTTGTTACATGCAAACACTTGAAATAGAGCAGAGCAGAACAAAGCATTCATGAGAAGAAGGGGTGAAAAACGGACTATCAGAAAATGTGAGAAAAGAGAAAATACGCAGTTGGGACCCATATTTTCCACGTTGATAAATCACGATGGGCTTTGGTTTATGGTATATCATTCATTAATTCTTAGTGTCAATATCATGCTAGACTTTGTGCTGGATTTCTTCTCAAGCAAAAGTGACATCCTTGGCATGTTAGAGATTAAAACATACAAATATAATCAAATACTGAGAATCTACTTAAGCATATCCTCGTCTCTAAATTCACAGCAAAGATCTGTTGTGGACATATCCTATCAAATTTCCAGATGAAGATGGAAAACCTCAATTGCTAGTCTATACAAAGCTAAATATATATCTTATTTGAACATCAGTTTCAGTAATATTTCAGGTTCAATCTCTGTATTTAACAACTGTAAATCTAACCAGACCACGGAAGCAATTGCAAGTAAAATGTTTCCATATGTCACTAATACATAGTAGTGATCATAGAATTAAGGCTTCTGTTCTGACAAGTGTAAAAACAATGGGGAAATGGCTGATACCATCCGAAAACACGATTGTCCCCCTACAATTTGAAACACAGAAAAACTTCCATGTGCCTCTAAGGAAACAGCATTGCCTAGTCTAGACTCCGCGACCAGGAAGGCCTACACTTTTTCTTGAACTTGGCTAAACTTTAGACAGGCTTCTTCCTGATGACAGTTTTTTTTATATCACTTTTCTTAACGGCATTTACTTTAGAAAACTTACAATTATAAATTCTTTCTCTGGGTCTTTGGCATGTAAATCCCCTATGATCCAGAAATACCTTTCTCAAAAAAAAAAAAAAAAAGATGGGGTGCTCTTCCTTTCAAATATAATCATCAAGAAAGGCAGGAGCCCTGTCTCCTATTCTCTGTGGAAGTGTGGGAGCCTAACTTCCATAAGAAACAACTAGCAAACACAGATGGTCTAATCACATTGACCAATGGCCCTGCTAAAGTCATCTGGTACTTTTCCATTAGCATACACCTGCTGTGTTAAAAAAATCCATCTGCTTTTTGTTTTAGTGGAGTTGAGCTCAACCTCTCTTTCCTGTTGCAATAGCCTTGATCCCTATTGCAATAGTCTTGAATTAAGTCTTCCTTGACATTGTTAAAATCCTATACTATTTTTCTTTTATGCTAGTGATACAAAATTATTCAGGTTAGTAAATATGCCAGATGTAGAAATTAATTACGGGTATATATATTTCCAAACCAGACATTTTAAAAAAAAATATGCATTATCAGGGAAAAATCACTGAACTAATTTACTCCATCAATGTCTTGCTTGTAAACAACTTAATATTCAAGACAGAAAAAGACATCTTAGATGAGTAACCTTTCATAGTTTACTGGTACCATTGGCAGGTCTGGATACTTAACCACTCAGTGTGACCATGACCATGGAACAGTGTAAGTTTCTAACGCAGCTGTTTGCTTTTGGGCTCGGGAAAATCAACCCAGTCTCTGTTTTCTAAAACATGCTCCCAACCTCCATTTGCACCCACCAGTCATGATTCCTGTGCCGTGTTTTTTGCACAGGATGGATGTGGTAAACCAGGCCCAGATCTCTACCTGAGTGCCACCCATACTTCGGCAGCATACAAATGACCTGAGAACTTGTTAGAAAAGCAGATCTTTGGGACCCACCCGCAGAGAGTCTAGTTCTTGGGTGAGGATTCGTAATTTTTAAGACGCTCTGTGGGCAATTTTAAAGCAGGTAATCATGGACCACACGTTAACAAATTCCCTTTGGATTTCCTGTAAAGAGAAGTAGGAATTCTCAGAACTCAGCCCTTAGTAAATTACTTTCAAATTCCTTTTTTTTAAAAAAAAAAAAAAAAAACAAAAACAAAAAATAAGATTGACCTAAAAGTATTTCTACCTTCACAGACAACCCAGGTTCCCAGATCACTTGCAACCAGGTCTCTGGGTTTCTGTACCAACCAGGGAGAGGGAACAGACAGTAGGTACTTCCTGTATTTGTCTAATTCAACACCTGAAACCCCTGTTTTTAATCCTTCTAATTGCTTTCTAAAATCTAACAGTAAAAAATGGACTAGAGCAATTTACAGATCCTCCCTTAAAAACACAGAAGCCCTTTTTTTAAAACTAATTTTCATCTTTGAATGTTGCTCAGCCAGAGAAATTGCCAGAATTTTTTTCTGATAGAAATTTTTAAGAAGAGAATAGTGGTGGTGGATTCTATTATGCACAGATCAATGTGTGAGACTTGATTGAAATGTTTTATTTAAGTGAAATTGCTCACGAAATCACATGGGGACTTATATGATGACAACCGCATTATCTTGCATGTCCACACTTTCATAGACAATTAACACAGAACCTAATAACGCATGGAAGTCAGAGTTACTTACTTTGTCTTCTAACTTCCCAGCGAAACTGCCAGTCTTCCTGACTTTATCCATATTTGACAGTGAACAGAGTATATCAGTGACAGCTTCCATATTTGTGTATCCTCTAAAGTAATTTGACAAGGAATATAATTTTTTCAGTAGAAATCCATATGTTAGCTTGAAGATTTTCATTTTTAAATTCTTAAAGAGGCAGATAGCACAAGACTAAACAAATGCTATGATTTACTGTTAACATTGACACTAATAAAAATAATAGCAGATATAATTCTATATTTTTTGAGTTCTTACTATGTGCCAAGCACTTGATATTTATTGTGCTTCTCCAAAAAACTGCCCCAGTAGTGTTGATTCCATTTTACTGGTGAGGAAACTGAAGATCAAGGAGGTGAAATAATGTGATCAAACTTATCGAGTTTGATTTTAACTCCTGTCTAATTTGAGTGCCTGCATTCCTTCTATGAAATTGCATTGCTTAATTACTTGGAAGGTGGGGATATCTCCGAGCTAGGAAATAATTTAAGAATAAAAGCTGTTGTTTTCTCATAGGAATCTTCCAAGTCCTTCATCCCCCTTACCAATTACTCTCAAAGTAGAGTGGCATTCTTTCTTTTATAATAATTTTAAAATCTTTCAATTCAATTTTATTTCTTTCTAATGTCCATCTCCTCCACTTAAGACTATAAACCACACGAGGGTAGTTTTGTGCTTCCTGATAAATCCAATCCTTTAGCACGGTACCTAACATCTCTTCTGAGATGGGGGAACTTTCTAGAAGTCTGTATTTATAATCTAGTTTGACCTTTCTTGGCTCTTCTTAGCAAGGTAGCACAGAATGACTTTATAAAATGGAATTTGGTATACGTATTTTTTCAGATTATTACCAGGTAAGAATTGGCAAGACAACTCAAGAATACTTTGTGATTAAACCCAACTATATCTACAGTTGGATTTTATGCAATCCTATTCTTTTCCCTTAATGTCATTTTCTACCTCTGGAATTAGAAACAGACATAGTCCAGAGTTCTCTTCTTTTTATTATTATTTTTTTGTTTGTTTCTTTAGTTGCTTTTCACCTAACCACTATGTACCAGTTTGATCTTGAAAATCTCAGGTTCTCACACTTGATACAAGCTTTGGACAGTGACTAAGATTTTTCATTTGGAATGTAACTAGCAGCAACAGACTCCCTGAAAGAAGAGTTTTGTCATTTGCAACTTGACAATTTGAGTACTTGACTGGCAGTATCAGACCATCTTGACTTTGTTATTTTCCAAGAAATAAAAGTACAAGGAGTCCTGTGAGTATCTGGAGCTAAAATGAAAAAAACCCTGAAATGTAAAAAAAAGAGCTTTATGGACACGTCTTTTTTCTCACATCAGTCACTCATCACAGTATTTTTATCTTTTTATCTTTTATCAGTATAGAGCATCATAAAGTCATAGTTGGGAAGAAATTTTAAGAATTTGTCTAGAAAAAGTGTGCATGGAGTCAGAGCTTCTCTTTGTCTATTAGATTAACTTCCCTTGTTTGGGAGTTATAATACCCATGGGACGTTCCAGTGAGGCAGAATGTATAGTGATTATGAGTAGAGAGTCTGTAGACAGGATACCTGGTTCAAATTTGACTTCCCCTCATCCTAGCTGTGTGACCCTGGACAAGTTACTTAATCATTCTGGGCCTCGGTGTCCTTATTTTTTTAAAATGCAGATAACAATAACAGTACTTGTCCCATACATTGTTTATGCTGCTAAATTAGTTAAAATTTTAGAAGTGACTAGAAGAGTAGCTGGGACAGACTAAGGACTATGCAAGTATTTATTTTAAAATATGTCTTTATTATAGACTTTACATTTTTACTATTTTTATTATTTCATTAGCAAAAATAAGGATCCTATCTATATATGTGAATTTTATTTATTTTAACTGTGTTTTTTTAGGTGCTGTAGAAGGTAATTGTAGATAATCCGGTTGCTTCTGTATTCTGGTAATCCCAGGGACTCTGTAATGAAGGTCCTGCACATGAAATTTTATCACCGTCTCCATTTTTCAGAGGATGTGACTAAAACAGACATCTTAGACCATTTCCAAAGTCATAAGAACTATTTAGCAATAGAATGTGGAGTAGAACCTCTTTTTGTTCAATTTTTTATCAATTTTTACCATACATCTGTCAAATTACTGAATTTCCCTTAAAAACAAAAATGGGCAGTTTTGTTACGCAATGAGAAGTTACCAGTGGAAAGCGAAGATGCTTTCAAACCATTCTAAGTTAAATGAAAAGTATCTCCACAGTAGAACTCTTAGACTGTGCATGAGAATTAAAACCTGTGACCCTGTTTATTGCAGTCTGAGACATCACCAAACTGCCAGTTACGTGGGACTTCAGTTAGAATATTTTTTCACCCACTTTCTGGACCAAGCCAGGATGAAGCTAAGGAGCACCTGAAGCCCTCTCAAGTTTCTCTTGTGTGGTCTAAACTTGGTATCGATGACAAAAGATTCTGAAGTTTTTGGTGGAGGCACTTATGTAATGACTTGGTGTGGATGAAGACCCTGATCTAGTCTGCCACATCTATGAATTAGTGGGGCAGCGATGAGCCTCAGGTTACTCTGGGCCAAATTATGTCTGATCCTCATCTCCACAAGAAATCTTGGAAGCTCTGTAACATTAAACCCATTTCAAACTTTCTTTGATTGTTTCTGTTTCCCATAAAACTTAGAGTTTGTAATGCTTTCCTACTGCATAGCCTGTATCTCAGAAATAAAATTGCTTAATATAGATCTGGAAGAGATGTGTATCTACTTTCATAAAATAATTTTTAATATGCATTTAAATCTACATTTTACAGGGCTATTCTGAAAATGTCCAATTCTTCTAGTCTTTTCTTATATAATCTATTCCCTCATTCTTTAAATAATTTCCTCTTTTCTCCTCTGGGCTCTCATTAGAGTCTCTGTTTCCTGCTTCAAGAATGGGACCCAAAAGATGAAAGAATGTTTTAATTATGACCTTAATTGCATACTATTCTCACGAGAGCTTCTAGTAATATTATAGATCTCATGGACCTAGAATCTCTATTGCTGTCTGCGGCTGATAATTAACTGAGCCATTTTGCAGAAAACTTAACCAAAGGAATATTTTTCAATTTTTAATATTTGGGGTTCATGGATATCTAATTGTTAGGGGTTACATTTCAATCTTTTTACCTTCTAATTTCTACAGCTTGATTTTTAAATTTAAAACTATCTTCTATTCTGGAATAGTCTAGAAACTAGACCATCTCAATCTAAGCATGTATCAGAAAAGGTTCCCTGATTGTGGGCATCAGAAAATGACTCTGAAAAAGTTAGACAACAGATAGTTTATTGGACTGTAACAAGGACTCACAGCATCAACTGGAAGATAGAGAACCTATTTGGCAATGAGGAGGCACCAAGGCAGAACTGAAGGCTGGGGAGACGGAACCACAAAATATGGTACCATAGGAAAGCAAAATGGTAGGTTACCACTGCTGGAATGTGCAAAAATAATACCAACAGCCAACATGGATCAAATACTAACTGTTTTACCTCTGTTAGCTTATTTAATTCTCACTATGAGTTAAGTGCTATTATTTTTCCCATTTATAAATGCAGAAACTAAGGCAGCGTGATTGAGCAACATCATGCCCATGCCATGCATTTAGGAAGCAGTAAAGAGTCAAGCCCAGCAAACTGATCCTTATGTTATGTAGAACACTGTTGTCACTTGTTACAGCAGAACTCCAAGAATTTCCAGTCCTTTTGATCTTTTGCTCAAGATTTTTAAATTAATGACAGGATTATCAGATTAGCCCAATTTGAGTTTATGGAGAAAGAACCGCTGTTTACACTCCAACCAACCTGATACCAAGGAGGAAGAGCTAATTTCTCATTTTGGAATTAGGGCATTGCTAAAAAGGGGAAATTGATGTCAGAAAGCCAAAAATAAAAAGGCATGCTATAAAAAGTCTGCCCTTCATCACATTCCACTGAAATGAATATTTGAGACTGTCTTCTTTTAATAAAGCTAGAGAAGGTAAACGTATGAATTTATTTTACATTAGTACTTTTAGTTTCAAAATTACATAATTATCTACATTTTGAATTATCACACAGAATAAAGATGTCATGACTGAAATAGTTTTCACTTTGTAACTGTGAAATTACTTTTGTCTGAAATAAAATTATCATTGTTGTAATATAACAGAAGGAAGTGCCGTACTAGATGAAGCATTGAAGGTATTGACAAGCGTTGTGTGAAGAACAGGATGCTTTCTTTCCTCAAGTGGAGTCAAGAGGAATCTTATTTCTCAGAAGGAAGCAGAAGCATTATAAAACTATCTTCTTTCTCAAAGGCAATACAACTGCAAAGCATTGTTCAAGGTCGCCATGGGTGCATGCATTTGCAATGTAATGGAATATGCTGTTATTCATAAAACTAATTCATCAGTTATGGAAAAAGAAACCTTCAAATAAATATATGCTCAATGTTTTAAGGTAAGAATATTATTCAAATATGTGGCTTATGCTGGCATTGTTTAACTAGGCTGAGGTTTCTTCCTTTTTTTGTTTGCTTCTTTAATGTGATTTGCTAATTTCATGCTTCCAGAATGTCAACAAGGGTAATAAAATAGCAATTTAAGGCCACATTAAAAGCGGAACTAAATGGCATCATTCTACTGAAGACATTAAAACAAAATTACCACATGTCCTCCTATCAGAAGGCATCTTTGTAGCTCTAATGTAGAGTGGGAAGAAAAGACCCTTATTCTGCCCCCACCCCCCCGCTTTTGCCTGGGGCCGTTATAATTCTGTGTGATTGGAAGCCCTGGCCTGCTCATGGCTAACAGAATTCTTGTTAAGACAAGTTCTCTCTCCCCCCTTCTAAAAAATGACTTTTAAAATGCCTTTATTGAAGTATGATTGACATAAAAAGCTGTAGGTATTTAATACATTCAACTTAATGTCTTCCGAGAAATTTACACACCAGTGAAACTATTAATATCAAATCATCACATCCATCAATGCCATAAGTGTATCCATCACCTTCAGAAATTTCCTTCCACAATCTTTATTTTTGTTGTTGTTGAGTCATTTTTTTCATTTTGTGGTAAGAACACTTAACATAATGGAAACAACCTAAATGTCCATGTACAGCTGAAAGGGTGGAGAAAATGTGGCATATACATACGATGAAATATTATTTAAATCTTTAAAAGGAAGGAAATCCTGCTATTTGCAACAATATGGATGAAACTTGAGGACATTATGTTGAAAGAAATAAACTTGACACAGAAAGACAAATACTGTATGGTATCACGTATATGTGGAATCAATTCTCTTTTCACTTGATTCACTTACTTTCTTCTCAGGACAGCCATTGTAAGATTTGAGGACAGGTTAATTGTATGCAGAAACAGAGGGGTCCCACTGTCCTCCTCCTAGATAGGGGTTCACTAGAAGGAAGCTCACCTGGGGATTAAAGATTGGTAAACTTATTCTTTGTCTACCCATAACACAACATTTTGTGTTTTCTCCATCAGTATTACTCCTAGGCAGTTTTCCTCTTATACTTTGTGTGAATTTGTAAGGTTGTCCTTACATCACATCACTTCACTTCCTGAAGTAGTGACAAAAGGGAAAAAGTCGGTGAAGGATACAGGAATCTTAAGATTTATGTTTAGAAAAAGACTGAAAACCCATCGAAAAGTAACTTCAAGTATTTGTTAGTATTGGCACTATTTTACAGAACTTCCGTACTCATTGTCTTACTGTAACCTCGTGTATGTTGTGGTAGGAAGGGAAGATGTTACTTAACTTCAACAAGATGAAACTAAGAAAATTTAAGTCACGGGTCCAATGTGAAATTTGTTCTGCAATCATGAAAATACCTATAAGTTCAAGCCATTCTATATAATTTTCTTTTCTTTTTTTTTTTCTTGTTTTGAGACAGAGTCTCACTCTGTTTCCCGGGCTAGAGTGCCGTGGCGTCAGCCTAGCTCACAGCAACCTCAAACTCCTAGGCTCAAACGATCCTCCTGCCTCAGCCTCACAGGTAGCTGGGACTACAGGCACACGTCACCATGCCTGGCTAATTTTTTTCTATATATTTTTAACTGTCCAATTAATTTCTTTCTATTTTTGGTAGAGACGGGGTTTCGCTCTTGCTTAGACTGGTCTTGAACTCCTGAGCTCAAACGATCCACCCGCCTCGGCCTCCCAGAGTGCTAGGATTACAGGTGTGAGCCACCGTGCCAAGCCTACATAATTTTCTGTTTAGGAAATGTGCAGGAAATTCAGGATGCTTTTTGGGCAAATTGATTTTACTTTTACTCTGACTGATGTTAATCCCATATGATCTGGTTTTGTGAATGTGAGAATTTATTTTCATGAATTTTTACATGTCTCACAAAATGTAAACGCTGCAGAAGATTTGGTATTATATACAAGAATAACACACACTACATTTTGATAACTTTTAATCAGTCTAAATCCATTGATCTTAGACATATTTCATTACTATCCCAGTTCTTTGCCCTTCATTCTATTTTTTAATATCGATTTTTGAGATATATTAACAAACAATGCCTATCACAATAGTCTCATAATGAATGCTTTTCTAACTAACATTGAAAACGCAGGAATAACATTAGGTAACCTTTAGCACTTTGGGTAGAATTTTACCAAGTATTCTGGGGGAAAAAATGTGTTTAGAAAGACACAATTCAGCATAATAGCAATTAATTTTGCAGCTCTGAACTGACTTCTCCTGAATGTGAGAGTAACTGCAGATCAAAGAGATCTAAACAAAATCTTAGTGATCTAAAAAAGCTAATGTCAGGCCGGGCGCGGTGGCTCACGCCTGTAATCCTAGCACTCTGGGAGGCCGAGGTGGGCGGATCGTTCTGAGCTCAGGAGTTCGAGACCAGCCTGAGCAAGAGCGAGACCCCATCTCTACCAAAAATAGAAAGAAAATTAATTGGACAGCTAAAAATATATATATAGAAAAAATCAGCCGGGCATGGTGGCGCATG